>JAPVLO010000991.1:0-282279 GCA_027257055.1 Cephalopachus bancanus | reverse complement strand
AAAAGAAAGAAAACAGGGTCTAAATTATGAGAAGTTGTTGAATAGAAACATATTAGTAAATTTTGACGTAAATTTGTTTTTTGATGCACTAAATAATTAAAACCAAGTCACACATATCTTACTTAGTTGGGAATACATCAGAAGTAATATTTGTAGATTTACAGTTTATAAAAATAGTTTCAAATATTGCCTCATTTGTTTCTCACAGCAAATTGTAAGGTAGCCTGATTCCAGCACACTCTTCATGACAAGAATCACACATCTCACTCTGCTCCCAATAGTTTACATACATGAATACATATCATCCTCATGGTGGTGCTGAGGTGTTGGTACTGTTCTTATTTTACACATGAGGAAACAGGGGCACAGAAAATTCAGACATCTTGCTAATACCACTGAGCAAAAGGGTGTGGGAGGACGGGCATGATTTGGCCCTGGCTGTCTAGCTTCAGAGCCTATGCTGCACCGTTGTGCTTTACAATTTCTCAGAAGTGACAACACTATGTTTGCATAGGATTACTGTCAGCAAATAACAGAACAGCACTGGGGACAGTGAGTGCCTCATGAACATGAGCTGGGGATGTATTTAGTGTGAGCACATTTTGTTTTTACTGGTTAGAGCAGATAGGATCTTCTTTTTGCAGGTGCCAGAACTTGAAACTTAAAGAAGTTCATGCCTTGTTTGAGTTGTCACTTTATTTATTCTTTAAAAAAAATCTCTACTGAAATGACTTAATTAGAAAAACAATAGTACATGCTGATTGTAGTTGATGAAACTGATGCATAAAGCTGATGCATAAAGAAAAAGTCTGTCATCTCCTGAGAAATGAACTCGCCTGTCCAAAATCAAAAGGATGGACACAGAGACATGGAGTGCAACAGAAGAATCTTTAATGGCGGTCTTGCAAGATTGGGTGTCTGGTGGGTAGGCACACCAAATCAGGAGGAATCAGCACTTTTATTCCTAAATTGCACATCCCTCTCCTGGTTCCTCATTGGAGGAATACTTGCAGGAGTTACACGCTTTGCCATAGGATGCCTGCATGTTACATATTGGTTGGTTTTACAGAATTATCTGATTTATATGTCCTACTTGCTGATTGGCTTACAGGGTTAGTATTCTGACTGGATTCTGCCAAAAGTTGAAACATGTAGCCCGCCAAAGTAAAAAGCCTGTGAAAAGGAAGCACAAAGAAGCAGGAAGTGACTCAGCAAAGGTATTTAAAAATGGCTCAGAGTTCATTTTGAAAATAAATCATTCGATTTCTTACATCTCCTCACCCACCTGACCTCCATTCCTACTCACCTGAAGTGAGCAGTTTAAATACCTAATACCAGTCTTTCCATAATGATCTCCTTCTTCAAGGAGAATCCTGAAACACAAATGAACGCTCAGAACAGCGTTGGAAGGAGGTTTGGTTGTCATCAGATATAACAGGAATGGGACCATTCTATGTAGACGCCTCTTCAACTTGCTGGCAAAATTTAACAGTAGGGCAAGGAGAATGTTTTGGATTAATATATGATTGTGGTTTCAAATCTCAAAATGTAATTCTTTGATCCCTTTTGAATGCTCTTGATGTCTGTGGAAGAGAGGCTCCAACAATTTCTTGTTCCCCAAATATACAAACTACTTTAATTACTCCTGCTCCATTGAATGTTAAGTTCTGGGCCGGGACCCTGAGGGGTTCATTGTTATTGGAACCTATTAAGATGTATTCCTTCCTTGTCCCCAAGCCCAGCTTGTCTTCTTAGTTGTCTTGTGGATACCTTAACATCTTGTCACACTCTCCCAGAAAGGGTTTCATTGGGACTTCAAAAATATTATTTTGTAACTCAAAATAAGTTTAAGAAAAAGTAACATCTTTCTAGTTTTAAGTTTCCCATTCAGGAAAATTCCTGTAATAAATATCCACTTACTCAAATCTTCTCTTACATTCTACAGTAAAATTTAGAACTTTTTTTAATGTCATTCATGAACAAATATTGCTGAAGAGTTCTTTCTAGGCATTTTACATTTTATAACTATCACAAATTGAGTATTTTTGCCACTCTATTTTTTATGTATTTTTGCTGATCTGTAAGCAAAATACTGGTTTTTATATAGCTTTTGTATTTATTGCATTTAACAAATACCTAGATAAAATTTACTTTGTGCCAGGCTTGTTCTATGTTTTGGTAAATATTGTATTAGAACCTTTTTTATTTGTTCAGTGCTATATCCTCAGGGTCTAAAACAGATAATGCCCTCTGTATATTTGACGCAGTAAAATTAAAAGCACATCGTTTTCTTTAAGTGCTAGACATTGCCATACAAAACAAGCAAGCCCCTCACTTTCCTGGACCTCATTGCTTAGCTCTGTGTTGGCATCTGGACCTTCAGGAAAGCAGTTTGATATGACTTTGCTGCCAACTGGCCCAGGTGTGCCCTGGCAGCCAGGTGGAAGCCACACTCTCAGGAACATTTAGGTAGACTGGCCATCCCATAACTATAAGAGCTAAACACACCTAGGAAGTTCTGAGATTCCAAATAGGAAGTCTAGATATCATCAGCAAATATATTTTGTGAGACATAGCATTAAAGTGATAACCATCCTTAACTTTGTGTACTGACTTAATGTTTTCCTGATTTGATTCTTGCTCTACCTCACTGTGGTACAGTCATAACTGCATCTGCTTTAAAGGTTCTCTGAGAAGATGAAATAGGGTAGCCCTCATATAATCAATCACTTGGTGCTGTGTCATCCCCCAGGGTACAGAGATACTTTCCCACAAATTTCCTTCTCATAGGACTGGGCTGCAACTCTTACTTAAAACAGTGTTGAACTTTGCACTCCAAAGACAAACATTCTTTCCTCACTTAAAATTAGATTGTGTTAGTCCCTGTTCAATTGGTTTTGTAAAGTTCTAAAAGCAAATTTTAAAAATCATTCTACTGCACCATTTGGTGGCATGGTATGTAAAGTGACCCTGTGCTGTGATATTTCCCCAGCACTTCCTTGATTAATATGGTTGGGTTGACCTGACTGTCAACATGCGCCCAGACCACACTGGGCTAATTATGACTATAAAATGCCAATTAGTGCCTGGTATAGTAAATGTCCTTCATTAGTTTTGCCTTTTGAAATTTTATCAGAATATATACCCAGGTATACTTGTAGATGAATTTAACACTGCTTTGTTAAATTAGGAGAATAAAAAAAGAGGCAGGGGGTGGAGGCTCACACTTGTAATCTCAGCACTTTGGGAGACTGAGGTGCAACAGTCGTTTCAGCCCAGGAGTTTGAGACCAACCTAGGCAACATAGCAAGATCTTGTCTCTACAAAAAAAAAAAAATTAAATTAGCTTGGGGTAATGACACACGCCTGCAGTCCCAGCTACTTGGGAGGCTGAGGCTGAAAGATCTCCTAAGCCCAGGAGGTCAAGGCTGCGATGAGCCATAACATAATCCTGCCACTGCATTCCAGCCTGGGGGCAGAGTGAAACCTCAACTCAAAACAAAACAAAACAAAACTTCAGTGAGGGTTTTTTAAAAAGTGCAGTTAATATTTGTGATATCTCCTTATGCATTTAGAATGATTCTTGATATGTTTATTTCTGGGCATTTAAGATTTTTCCATGTTGTGAATGACTGCCACATTTTCTAAAATAACTACTGAACTTCAGGAGATTTTATTTTATTTTATTTTATTTTATTTTATTTATTTATTTTTGAGTTGGAGTCTCACTCTGTCACCCAGACTGGAGTGCAGTGGCCGCTCCCGGCCACCGCAGCCTCGACTTGCTGGGCTTCAGTGATCCTTCCGCCTCAGCCTTCCAAGTAGCTGGAACTACAGTGCGCGCTACCACACCCAGCTAATTTTTTATTTATTGTAGAGATGAGGTCTCCCCAAGTTGCCCAGGCGGGTCTCGAACCCACGGGTCAGGCAATTCACTCACCTCACCCCCCAAGGCGCGGGATTACAGGCTGAGCCACCAAGCCTGGCTCAGTGCCGGAGACCAGCTCCAGCCGGGTTCAGGATACACCAAAGGTGGAGATGGCATCGGCAATTGGGGGGAAGAAGAGAGAGAAAGAAAAAGAGAGAGAGAAAGAAAGAGACTGGACTCCGGTCTAGTGCAGAAGCCATGTGAGTTATTGGGAATTACAACGGGTCTTTTATACACAAAGTCAGATGTGGGAGGGGCATCCCCCACCCACCAAAAACCTTAATCCATGAAAATTTAATCAATGATTGCCTTTAAACCCTTTTCATATGATAATCTTAAAATCCCATAGCAAGCCGGGCTTGGTGGCTCAGCCTGTAATCCCACGCCTTTGGGAGGCTGAGGTGAGTGGATTGCCTGAGCCCGCAAGTTCGAGACCCGCCTGGACAGCGAGACCTCATCTCTATAATAAATCAAAAAAATTAGCCGGGTGTGGTGGTGTGTGCCTGTGGTTCCAGCTACTTGGAAGGCTGAGGCGGAAGGATCGCTGGAGCCCAGCAGGTCGAGGCTGCGGTGGCTGGAAGCGGCCACTGCACCCAGTCTGAGTAACCGAGTGAGACCCACTAAAAAAAAAAAAAAAAAAAAAAAAAAAAAAAAAAAAAAAAATCCCATAGCAAAGGATAACCTAATCCATGACTGACATATTCTATAAACCTTTTTCATGCTAAGCTGATTGATTTATGCCAAGTTAAACAATTCTATAGAAGCTTAAGTATTTACTTTACAAACGAAAGTGTCCCACCCCAGAATGTTTGGAATGGGGCCCCAGTCCAAAGTTCACAGTGGGCTACCTGCAAGTAACCCAGCTGCATTCTTTCAAAAAAATGGCTGTCTTCTAAAACTATATTCTACAATTTTCACCTTCAATAAATCCTAAGATCATGACCCAGAAGCCTGTGACCAACACTAAGGCTCTTAGATGTGACACAAGTTTGAATTATAAGTTGTGTGAAAGCCAAAACTGCAGTTTGCAGAAGAATGGGAGCAATGAGCTTCTAAAGTTAGCTTGTGTTCATCCCGGTCTCAGAGTTTTTATGTTTTGAGCTCACAGGAGCTTAATCTGGTTCGTGCTGAGTAGAAAGGGGGAGGAAATGGGGTCAAATAGCTCCCAAATGCATCCTAGTGGTCTCGGGGTCAGCGGCCCTTCCTGATCCCTAACGCTCAGTGGGCCTCCATGGCTGGCTCCCAACATGTCCCCCCCCTTTTTTTTTTGCATGAAACCATGAAACTCTATATTGAGCTGACTCTTCTTTAGCACTCTGAAGATGATTGGGAGTAAACACAGCAACAAAAGAATCACTGTTCCACAAATGCCCACATTGATGAGTATAGGCATTAATGTTTTTTGGTTAGCAAATGATGCCTGAATTTCTTGATGTAATTTAGTAAGGTCTCAGGTCTGAATGGTTCCAAATTCCAAGTTACTTTGTCTCAAGTATGTACAGATTTAAACTCAGAGTGACATTAGAGAGCCAATTTCTTTTTTAAGGTCACAAGTTCTTGCCCTATTGCTAAAACTCCTTCCTCCAAAGCACTGACCTTACTTTCCAACTTCTGGTCTATGATTTCCTGAATAGCTATGGCAGTAAAAATGTTTTTAGACAGCCAATCAGGAAACGTAGTTGTATGAACTTCCCTAGATAATGCTACAGCTCAAAAGTAGCTACTAAAGCTATAACTCCTAAAATGAAAAGTAGCCAAAAATCTTTTCTGTCTTTCTAAAAGAGCATTAGCCTCATACAATATCTGTAAACCATATGCATCACACCAACGAGATGACAATTATACAAGAATCATCAAATAAGATGGCTGCTCAAGAATAACAAGATCTTTGTAAAAGGCATTAGTTAAACAATTAGTTAAAAATATACCCAGTACAAGACACCTTATAAACATTGCTATGATACCAATTTTAACAACTTATTACTTATTTAATACTAAAAACACATACGAAACTGCGGGCATCCTAATGTGGTACTGCTGATTTGTTCAACAGGCCTAGACAGGCTGACTGGTTGAAGGGCTGTGAGGGCTCTCCACAAATGAGGTTGAATGACTTGTCTGGTACCCATTCACTGGAGTGCCTTCTAGTTGCAGCAAGCATAGAGCCATTAAAATCCCAGTCACTAATATATAGTCTTTCACCAGGTACAGTATAGTCCACCTAGAGTTATAAGCACAGTCTCTCCATTTCGGGAAGCCAGTATCTCGCTGGATGAGTGACCAGTCCTTTTCCATGTCATTGAAGGGGCAAGCAGGTACGCTGAGAGGGGGTTTCCATTAAACACAATTGAACAGTTAGGGTAATAGCTGTGATTGAGAAAAGACATACTAGGATACAGGCCAACACCCACTTCCTGCATTCTGCAGTACAGATGGTGAATGAGTTGCAGATCACCTTGTCCTGGGTTTGGCATCGGATACAGTCACACTTAAAGCAGTATTGGTCCCTCAGCTGCTTCTGGCACTCCACACTGGTCATCAGCATATCCAGGTAGCAGATGGTGAGCTCTTCTCCCACCTCGATGTCTCAGACTGCACGCAGTAAGTTTGTCTTTGTTTTTGGTCCTGCATTCTTTCTCCTCCCAGTTGTTAAAGACTTTAAAGGCTGTGTCCATAGTTATAGTTGAGGGGTTTGTGGGCCCTTTTCTAATTTTTGGAGTTTGCGCCAGTGCTGACTGAGAGATAAAATACATCCAAAAGAACTTGTCCTTCCAGTCTAGTCTGCTTTTTAACACCTATTTTGTAGTTGGCTAACAGGGTTCACTTATATGATTCCTTTACTTCCATCTGGGAAAGTTGAACTTGAGAGAAATTTATCCTAAGAAACAACAAAGAAGAATTTTTAACATCCTTTTGTCTGAGCCACCCCCCTTTAGAAGGGGGGGTGAGAAGTCTGAAGGTTGGGGTTAGGTGCCATGGCTTTGGCACCCACCCCTTCTCCAAAGTAAAAGAGAAAGACTGGGGGCTGGGATCAGGTGCCGTGGCTTTGGCACCTGCCCCTTCTCCGACGGTAAAAGAGAAAGACTGAAAGTCAGAGCTAGGCGCCACGGCCGTAGACGCCTGCCCTTCCTTCCCAGATAAGGGGAAGGGACTCACAGAACAGATTACAAGAAACAAGATAGTAGGGGAAAGGGAGGAATTGGAGTTGTAGGAGGAATAGGAGAGGACAAAGGAAGTGAAAACCCTTATTTTGTTTACATTTTTCCGGTCTATTCTTTTGATTCAACAGGATTCATGCCACCTGTCTCAGTCTTTGGGTTAGCCAATACCAGACTGTCTTTCCTCTCTACAACCTGAACAGGTTCTTTTATGCCCTGCTTGTTCCTTCCAAGTCCCTTTAAGGGATCGCATCCCATTTGTAGCATTTGCGCTGACACCCTTTTCATCTGGACTATACAGAAGCATGCCATTTGAGCAAGAATATTGCGTCCCCAAAGCGTAATGGGGATGGAAGGAATGATGTGGACAAAAGGTTCCTGAAGTTTCGTTATCTGTCCAATTTAAGATTTGAGAACTTTTGGCTACAGAAGGCGCTCGACCAATACCAATGAGTCCTCTGGGGCTACTTGTGTTGGCCAGGAAGACGCCAGTCTTTCCCAGCAATACAAGAAACATCAGCCCCTGTATCTAGCAGACCTTTAATTTTAACTCCCTGAATATATAAATCTTTTACAGGTCTGGAGTTAGTAATTTCCTTGGGTAAGATTAGTTGGTTGTCAACTGACTCATATATTTCCCTTTTTCCCAACAACATATTGCTAGAAATATGAAACTGATTTGGATCCCCTGCTGGTTAATAGCCCTCTGGATCCTTACCTGATCTTCAAATTCAGTTTTCCATAGTAAATAGG
Organism: Cephalopachus bancanus; assembly: GCA_027257055.1. Taxonomy (NCBI): domain Eukaryota; kingdom Metazoa; phylum Chordata; class Mammalia; order Primates; family Tarsiidae; genus Cephalopachus; species Cephalopachus bancanus. The sequence goes on along the minus strand of JAPVLO010000991.1, from coordinate 274,440 downwards.
CTCCTCCTGACAAACAGCTTTTAGCAAGTTGTCGCCAATCTTGTGGTGTCATCCACCGAGTGGCAAATTGTTCCATAATAGTAATAGTATAAGGAGCTGTAGGACCATACCGAGTACAAGCCTCTTTAAGTTCCTCAATCAATTTATATGGTAGCGGCTCCCAATGAGGCGCCTCGTTTACTGTGCCTTCTTCCATATAAATTACTGGAAAGTAAGAAGACAAGGTAAAATCTCCCTCTTTCTCAGCCTTTTTTCTGGCTCCCTGCATATCTACATTAGCAGGAGACACATACCCAGGTGTGAATTTCGGTGTTTTCGCCTTATTTCTTGTAAAGGGTATGGGAGGATGTACCTTGGCAACATTACCAGGATTTTTTCGCTTATGATACCCAATCACTTCCTCCTCCAACTCCATTTCCTCCTCAGGGAAAAATTCATTGTCTAAAGGAGGCGCCGAGGCTACAGCCAGCAGGGGAGTGCCTTTATTTTTGGCTGGAATTTTGGAGGAATCGTACTGTGGTTAAAGCATCTCGGATAATATTCCATAAAGCTAAGGCATACAAAATGCAAAAGGCAAGCCAATTGGTTCCTCTATCGGACAATATGTTCAAAATACTAGTAGAAAATTTTTCCTTTTTTAGATTCACTCTGTCCCATGATTCTATCACGGCTTTAAACTGCTCACCCTTCCTTGCTCTGCCTGTCTCTACAGAGGGGTCCACGGCACCCTGGGTGAGGTCCTATCCGTCCAGAAAAAGAAAAAGAAAGCTTACCTTCAGGCTCCACGTTGGGTGCCACTTGCCAGAGACCAGCTCCAGCCGGGTTCAGGGTACTCCAAAGGTGGAGATGGCATTGGCGATTAGGGGGAAAAAGAGAGAGAAAGAAAGAGAGAGAGAAAGAAAGAGATTGGACTCCGGGCTAATGCAGAAGCGATGTGAGTTATTGGGGAAATTTCAACGGGGCTTTTTTTACACAAAGTCAGATGTGGGAGGGGCATCCCCCACCCACCCGAAACCCTTAAACCAAGAAAACTTAATCAATGATTGCCTTTAAACCCTTTTCATATGATAATCTTAAAAATCCCATAACAAAGGATAACCTAATCCATGATGACATATTCTATAAACCTTTTTCATGCTAAGCTGATTGATTTATGCCAAGTTAAACAATTTTATAGAAGCTTAAGTATTTACTTTACAAACGAAAGTGCCCCTCCCAAAAGTTTGGAATGTGGCCCAGTCCAAAATTCACAGTGGGCTACCTGCAAGTAACCCCGCTGCATTCTTTCAACAAAATGGCTGTCTTCTAAAACTATATTCTACAATTTTTACCTCAATAAATCCTAAGATCATGACCCAGAAGCCTGTGACCAACACTAAGGCTCTTAGATATGACACAAGTTTGAATTATAAGTTGTGTGAAAGCCCAAAAATGCAGTTTGCAGAAGAATGGAGCAATGAGCTTCTAAAGTTAGCTTGTATTCATCCCGGTCTCAGAGTTTTTATGTTTGAGCTCACAGGAGCTTAATCTGGTTCGTGCTGAGTAGAAAAGGGGGGGGAAATGGGGGCAAATAGCTCCCAAATGCATCCCAGTGGTCTCGGGGTCAGCGGGCCCCTTTCCTGATCCCTAACGCTCAGTGGGCCTCCATGGCTGGCTCCCAACAGCTCAGGAGATTTTACATACATCTATAGATCTATCTATTTATCTATCTGTTTCTACTCACATGATTAAGCTATCTTAAGAGTTTTTAATTTATTATGTTTGGATTTCTATGTAGATAAATCAAGTGAATACCATATTTTTTGAGATGGAGTCTTACTCTGTCATCCAGGCTGGAGTGCAGTGGCCGCTCCCGGCCACTGCAGCCTCGACCTGCTGGGCTCCGGTGATCCTTCCGCCTCAGCCTTCCAAGTAGCTGGAACTACAGGCGCACGCTACCACGCCTGGCTAATTTTTTGATTTATTGTAGAGATGAGGTCTTGCCAAGTTGCCCAGGTGGGTCTCGAACCCGCGGACTCAGGCAATCCACTCACCTCAGCCTCCCAAAGCATGGGATTACAGGCTGAGCCACTGAACCCGGCTGGCCATATATTTAATAGTAAAATAAGATTTTGTAAAAAACACCCACCACATCCTCAGATACACTTTATACACATAGCCACATAACATGAGCCAGGAAACCTCTCCTTTTTGGAAACTCCTTCACCAAGTGAAACCCCAAATATCCCAGGAGAGCTTTTGGTTATAGTGAATGCCAATAATGCTTGCAGATAGTTCTAACCACAGCGATTAGAGGATTGTTCCCAGAACTCATTCACCAAGCAGATGTGAACTTTCCATAAAAAAACAACATGCTATCATGGGATGTAGGCTGTAGAACTGGAATCATGTCTAGGCAATGTAACCCCTTAGCATGCTGGCTAATTTGCAGTTTATCAAAGTAATTTTCAGTGGTTTCTCTCTTGACCTGTGTGACTACTTGACAAGGGAAGGGAAGTATTTATGACATCAGCCCTATTGGGTATTGTGAAGATATCAGGAGAGAATCCTCCCTTGGTCATGACACAGTGCTTGACTTGGAGAAAGCACTCAGTAAATCCTCACTACTGCGATTATTTTCCCTAGCAGATATCAGTTTCTTCCTGAATATGTGAAATATTATAGTTGAAGAACTTTAAAGGTAGTGGAGCAAATAAAACACATGCATTTCTTTGATGTTTTAGAAGACAATTTTTTAATTACAGGAGTTGAACATGCTCAGATGACTGGAGGAAGAGTACAAAGATACTTTAAGAGAGGTGGGGCATCTTTAGAGCCCTCTTCCCCTCCCCCACTCCTCCAGCCCGCCCTTAAGGCATTCATTGTTGGCAGCCCTGAAACCTAGCTGACACTGATCAGATAAATAGATAAAAAGTCACTTAAGCTGTCCTTCCCACAACCCTTAACTCTTTAGGGCAAGCTTATCCATGCTTCTGCACACTCAATTCTGGTGGAGACCACTTTGTTTATCCCAAGGCACAGGTAACCTTTAAAAATTGTTTCCTTTTAAAAAGAGAAAGCATGCTATGCATTTTAACTTTTCTAATTTTTTCTCACTTAAAGTATGCTATGAAAGTCTTTCCAGGTTAATAGATTTATCTTGCATTATATCTTAAAATTTAACCTCTTAAACCATGTAAAATATATTGAGTGTTAATTGCGAAGTGCCGATTTAACTGTTTAATTTTCCCATACTAATTTTCCCGATAGCATTTGCTCTTAGTACAGTACTTGTTTCAACTGTTTATTCTTTAGTCAAAAAAAGCATGCAGTTTTAATTTTGTAGTTTTATAATTCCATTTTATTATCCAGTGTAAGAAATGTTTCATTACTCTTTAATTTTATTTCATGACTGAATTGTCCAATGGTGAACTGACCACATGTGGCTACTTACCGTTTAATTTACCTTTTAATTTATTTTAAACTAAATGCAATCTAGTTACTGAGCATCTCAAGTGCTCAATAACCACACGTGGCTAGTGGCTACTACAAGGGCAAGATGGATGCAAAATGTTTCTGTCATTGCAGAAATCACTCTTGGACATATCTGCCACAAAATGTCACCAGTTTAGGGATTTTTTTTTTTTTTTTTGAGTTGGAACCTCACTCTGTCACCCAGGGATGGAGTGCAGTGGCACACTCATCGCCACTGCAACCTTGACCTGCTGGGTTCAGGTGATCCTTTCACCTCAGCCTTCCAAGTAGCTGGAACCACAGGCCTGTGTCACCACGCCCAGCTAAGTTTTTTGATTTATTGTAGAGAAAAGCCAAGTTGCCCAAGCTGATCTCAAACCCCTGAGCTCAGGCAATCCTCTTGCCTCCACCTCCCAAAGTGCTGGGGTTACAGGCATGAACCACCGTGCCCAGCTCGTTTTAGGATTTTTAATGCAGTTTTCTGAAACTGCCAGTGAGATAAAAACCCACATGTTACAGGATCTTGCCATACAGAAATGTGGATATACCTTTGGTACCAGATTTTGTTATATCTCTCAGCAACATTTTGTAGACTTATTTATAAGGGTTCTACACAATTCTCGATAAATTGTTACTGTTATTCTAAGAGCAGGTATTTTCTGATTTTTAGAAATGGGAGCATTTGAGACTTAAAGAAATTAAGGAACTTAGAGCACACACGAGTCAATACTTATTTTGCTCATTATTGTTATTCACATTTTACTTAGCATCACTTGCTGGTCCTAATTGATAAAATGCTGCAAAGATGTGCAAGCAGAAATCGGTAGTCTTCCCTGGACCTACTCTCCAGGGCCACCCCCTGCAAAACTTGCTTTAGGCCTGGTCTAGCCTGGGGCAGCCTCCCCCATTCCTGACCACATGCAGTTGGGAGCTGGAATGGCAGTGGTTGGACTTCTCCCTTGGTCCACATGCGATTCCAGGCTCTACTGTGATCACTTAGGAGGTCCCCGGGGACATTGCTTCAAGAAGAGATTTCCATGCTTCATATTTTAGAGTCTAAATCTTGATGCTGTGCAGAATTTGTTTGGAATTTTTTTCAGAAACATTTCTTGATTTTTTGGATTTTGGTGAGATACAAGTATTAACTTGTTTCCCTGAGATCACCCCCAAATATCCAGTCTTTCCTGTGTCGTGTGAGCTTTAGGTTCTCATCTCTTGGTCTGTGTCAATCCTGAGATCTCCCTGATAGTGTTTTCAGTACCGTCATTTTAAAACACAGTTTGCCTGGGCAAGTGTCCCTTATTAACTCCTGACTTTTGTGGGTAATTTTGTGAATTTTCTCGCTAATGTATTGTTGCAGGTGAGCTTTAATATTGCTTGGTCCAATAATTGTTTGAAATGTAATGACTCCAAACCTAGCATTTAATTCAAGAGAAATTTATGCCTGAAACAGTGGAGTCATGCCAGGCACGAGCAGGGCCTGTGCTCATTGTTCAGTCACTGCTTTTAGACCCTCTTGCCAGTTATGTTTTTTTTAATTCAATGTTCTGGACAAATCTGAGATGGCTTATTACTAAAATGTTTGCCTTCTTTTTCTTTCTGTTCTGAATGGGGTAATTTAAAATACTTATTGCTCATATAATGCTCATTTTTGCCTCTTTTTTGTTTGGTCTGCCTATCTTCCTGAACAATCTTTTGAGTTGTCAGAGATTTTTACTTTATGGTCTTGAGTTTTCAGGGGGATAATGTCATCCTTTATGTGGAATGCATTGCAGTATTTCAGCCGTATAAACCTTATCTTCACAAATAGGAAGGGCTACACATTGGTAACACAGAGCAATCAGATCGAAGTCTTGTTTGAGACCTAGTCTCTGGGTCACACACCTCAACCTTCATTCTAAACGTGAGTGTGGATCTCTGGTTGAGATCACAGGGACTTTCTGGCACATGGTTGCCATTGAGAAGGTCTTTTGGGAGGCTGAGTCGGGAGGATCATTTGAGCTCAGGAGTTCGAGACCAGTCTTGGCAACATAGCGAGGCCACATCTCCACAAATAAAAAATAAAAAAAAATTAGCCAGGTATGGTGGTGCAGGCCTGTAGTCCCAGCTACTAATTTGATCTTTTTATTTTTTATTTATTTACTTTTTTAGAAGAAAGTTTTGTTTTATTTTATTTTTGAGTTGGAGTCTCACTCTGGCGCCCAGGCTGGAGTGCAGTGGCACTCACGCTCACAGTCACTGCAGCCTCATCCTGCTGGGCTCCAGAGATCCTTCTGACTCAGCCTTCCAAGTAGCTGGAACTACAGGCGCGTGCTACCATGACCAGCTAATTTTTGATTTATTGTAGAGATGAGGTCTCGCCAAGTAGCCCAGGCAGGTCTCGAACCTGTGGGCTCAGGCAGTCCACTCATGGACTCAGGCAATCCACTCGCCTTGGCCTCCCAAAGTGCTGGGATTACAGGCTGAGCCACCAAACCCAAGCCTGGCCTCATTTGATCCTTTTAAATCTGTGTGGTACAAGTAATCATTTCATATATGACAGTATGACATAGTGTTTGTTATGGGGGTAGGGACTAAATAAAATAATCAGTATAAAATCACTCGTTACTCTGACATCTACATAAGAATTCAGTAAGTGTTAATTGCTAATTAGTGTGGGCATTGCTATCTTTTTTAGAGATGAGAATCGACTCTTGGAAGGATTAGGGATGTTTTTAAGGTCATCTAGTGAGTTGCATTTGTTTGCATTCAAATTTTTCTTGAATATTTTATTTCTTGACTTTTCCTACAAATTATAAATGAATGTTTGCTTATCAAGTGTAAGATACAAGACACGTGTGAAAAAACATTGCTATCTCACACGTCTCTCCACTCCTGATTTCCAACTCTCAAGCACAGTAAACACCCAGGAACATTTTCACAATTTTTTCCAGGTTGAAATAAATACATTGTTATCCACAGATGTGTATATGTATTTCTATCTCTCTATCTAGTTCTCGTTGTTTATATATATGTATACATATTTGTCTATTTTTGTATGTAAATGGGATTCTGCAATGTTTTTTCTTACCAACAGTACATTGTGACATGCCTTTTAATTATGTTTGATGCAATTATATATTTAAAATTCATCTTTTTTTTTTTTTTTGAGTTGGAATCTCACTCTGTCTCCCAGACTGGAGTGCAGTGGCTGCTCCCGGCCACCACAGCCTCGACCTGCTGGAATCCGGCGATCCTTCCGCCTCAGCCTTCCGACTAGCTGGAATTACAGGCATGCGCTACCACGCCCGGCTGATTTTTTCTTTTTTTTTTTTTGATTTATTGTAGAGATGAGGTCTTGCTGCCCAGGCAGATCTCGAACCCACAGGCTCAGGCAATCCACTCACCTCAGCCTCCCAAAGGCGCAGGATTACAGGCTGAGCCACTGAGCCCGGCTTTAAAATTCATCTTTTGAACTTTTTTTTTTTTTGAGTCAGAGGCTCATTCTCTTGCCCAAGCTAGAGTGCAGTGGCACAATAACGGCTTACTGTAGCCTTGACTCCTGGGCTCAGGCTATCTCCTTCCACCTCAGCCTCCCAAGTAGCTGGAACTATAGGATCACACCAACATACTAAGCTAATTTTCTGATTTTTTTTTTTTGTAGAGATGAAGTCTCACTATGCAGCCTAAGCTGATCTGGAATTCCTGGGCTAAATCAATCCTCTCACCTCAGCCTCCCAAAGTGCAGGTGTGAGCCCTACCTCCCACACCCAGTCTTTGAACTTATTTTGCATGAATTTTGGTGTATGGAATAAAACTAAACTTTACTTGGACTCATAATCCATAAAAATCCATGGTCCAAATATCATTGGAGTTATCAAATCTCCTCCAATGTGCTATCGTTTAATCCTCGTAATGGTACCACACTGTTACCGATATCAACAAATATTTGTAAGCACTTACCATGTGCCAAGCCCTGTTCTCAGTGTTGCAGACACAGAAGCGAGGGAAACAGGTGATGACGCTTCTATTCTAGTAGCAAGAGGCAGACTAAACAAACCAACAACCAAGGATGTCAGTGTTTTAAAGATGAAAAACAGCAGTGCCAGTGTGTAGAGAGTGAATGAGGAGGGGTCACTTAAGGCTCCGATTGGTATCGGGTGGCATCCTAGAAGGTGGAGGAAATGAGGGGACAAGCCTGGTAGTTCTCTCAAGGCGTGGAGCATTGCAGGTTTAGGGAAGTGATCTTGACAATTTCTTGCTTGGGGGAGTATTTTTCTGGTTTTCAAGGCAGAGAGGAGAGGAGGGAAAGTTAGCATGGCAAAGGGCACAGTCAGAAGGTGGGAGGTAGGGCAGATCACAGAAGGCCTCTTTTAAGGTAAGGGTTTTGTTTGGATTTTATCCTGAATGATATGCAGTGCTTTTGATGGACTTTGAGCAGATTAGTAGAGTCTAATTTTTTTTTAGATTTGAAAACATAGTTTATTTAAAAGTAAATTAAAGAGAGAAAGAGAAAGAAAGAGGAGATCCATCTCCGCATGGTAGGGAAGGGAGCCAAAGCCAAACATGGCAACAGCCATAGCTTAGAGAGCACATGGCCACACCGGAATCTAGTAAGACAATGGCAGCAATGGTCTGGCAATGGCCAGGTCTTACTAATGTTTTCTTTCTTTCTTTTTTTTTTTTTGAATTAGAGTCTCACTCTTGTCACCCAGGCTGGAGTGCAGTGGCACGCTCACAGCCACCGCAGCCTCGATCTGCTGGGGTCAGGTGATTGTTCTACCTCAGTCTTCCAAGTAGCTGGAACTACAGACGCACACCACCATGCCCAGATAGTTTTTGTGATTTATTGTAGAGAGACGAGGTCTCACCAAGTTGCCCAGGCTGGTCTCGAACCCCTGGGTTCAGGCAACCTCTCGCCTTGGCCTCCCAAAATACTGAGATTAATCTTAACCTACAAGAAAAGTAAGTTATCTCCAGGTAGGTAGTGCTACCTGTAAGTTGATAATGTGTTACGTTCCAGAGGGAATCTAAAGGTGATATGTTGGCATTATGTCTGTGATACATTGTAGATCACAAAATTATTTCACATAAATTATCTTATTTATCCCTCAGGACAAAACTGTGATGTAGAATCTTGATATTTTGTGTATTGAGATGTGGTTGGTTGTGAGGGTTATATGAGATCCTAGCATACTGAGCCACCTGACTATCCTTGAGAATGCTTTAGTAAATAACAATAACTTTAGTATTGCTTTATAATTATTATTAATAAAACAGAATTTTGTGTTCTCTTTAGAGTTAAGAAAATGAGTAGCTTGTAAATGATAAGTAACTTCTTTTGTCTCCTTAGAAAATGACTGACTAAAGTTTGTTTAAAGAATCTAACGACATTTCATGAACAACAGCAGTAACGTGTTCTCAGCCTAACTGGTGACGCTTAAGCAAAGGTATTTAATGAAAGTTATTCATCTCCTTCATAAAGTCTCCACTCAACCTTTTTCTTTTTCTTTCTTTCTTTCTTTTTTTCTTTTTTTTGAGTTGGAGTCTCACTCTGTCGCCCAGGCTGCAGTGCAGTGCACGTGCTCACGGCCACTGCAGGCTCGACCTGTTGGACTCAGACAATACTTCCACCTCAGCCTTCCAAGTAGCTGGAATTACAGGCGTGCACCACCATGCCCAGCTAATTTTTTGATTTATTGTAGAGATGAGGTCTTGCCAAGTTGCCTAGGCTGGTCTCGAATCTGTGGGCTCAGGCAATCTTTTAACCTCGGCCTCCCAAAGTGCTGGGATTATAGGCGTGCGCCACTGCGCCAGGTCAACCTTTTTCTTTTTCTTTTTCTTTTTTTTTTTTTTTGAGTTGGAGTCTTGCTCCATCACCCAGACTGGAGTGCAGTGGCACGCTCACGGCCACTCCAGCGTCATCTACTGGACTCCGGTGATCCTTCCACCTTAGTTCCAAGTAGTCAGAACTACAGGCGCACAGCTACCATGCCTGGCTAATCTTTTGATGTATTATAGAGACAAGATCTCACTGAGTTGCCTGGGTTGGTCTCGAACCTGTGGGCTCAGGCAATCCACTCACCTCGGCCTCCCAAAGTGCTGGGATTACAGGTTGAGCCACCAAGCCCAACCCCCCTTTTCTTTTTAATCCATGTTATCTTTCTGGGCCATAACATTCAAGAACATTCCCGTGCTTAAACACATACATATTGATGTGTTTCAAGTACACTGTGGACCTTGTTTTGACTTGATAAATGGTTGTACATTTGTACATATTGTCCACATATGCAGTTTCTCACTTAATATTACTCCATGGTTATTCCCCTTGGACAATAGGCTTCTACATTTTATTTTTTTGATTCATAGTCTCACTGTCAACCCAGGCTGGAGTGCAGTGGCATGATCATGACTCAATGCACCCTCAACTTCCTGGGCTCAGGTGATCCTCCCACCTCAGCCTCTGAAGCAGCTGGGACTACAGGTGGACCACAGACAGATGACACCACCCCTGGCTATTTGAAAATTTTTTTTGTAGAGACGAGGTCTTGCTGTGTTGCCCAGGCTGATCTCAGTCTCCTAGGCTCAATCAATCCTCTCACCTCAACCTCCTAAAGTGCTAGGATTACAGATGTGAGCCACCACATCCAGCCTAATTTTAATAATGCATTTAATTAAACCTACAATCTCGGAAACTTTATTTCAACATGTAAGTGATGTTGAAAATGTATTAGATATTTTTACAATTTTTCTACTAAGTTTAAATATGGTATATATTTTATTTCTTTAATATAGCACAATTTAGACTAGCCATATTTCAAGTCCTTAACAGCCCCATGTGTCTAGTTGATAATGGCAATCATATTGGACAGTACAGGTCTAAATAGTTAGAAAAAAGAATTTTAAAAGGGAACTTGATGACTTTCACCTGTGAAGCTGGAAAGATGGAATTGCCATCAATTGAAATGGGGAAGTCTCTTTCTTGAAGGTTGCGGGAGGGGTGCAAGGGTGCTTAGGAGATCAGTTAAATTTGAGATGACTGTTAGACACACAAATGCTGGTGAGTAAGTAATTGTATTCTCCAACAGTCAGGAGGGAGGTCTAGGCTCCAAATATGAAATGGAGTATCACAGGCATACAGATAATATTTAAAGCCACAAGACTGGAAGCCTTCATCCAGGGAGTTTCCTTCCACAGAAAAGAAAGGTTTTAAAAATGAAACCATGGACCCTCCAACATTTAGGCGATAGGAAAGAGAGGATCCCACAAAAGAGATTGAGGAGAAACAGCCAGTGATAGAAGGAAAAGAGTTATAAATTGGCATGAGCCATTTTTTATATATGGAATATTATGTTTTGAGAGGATAATAGCTTTGTTTCTTTGTTGAATTTCAGGTTCTAAAAATTTCATTCTTTCTTTCTTTTTTTTTTTTTTGAGTTGGAGTCTCACTCTTGTCCAGATTGGAGTGCAGAGGCACCCTCACGGCCACCACAGCCTTGACCTGCTGGGCTTAGGCGATCCTTCTGCCTCAGCCTTCCAAGTAGCTGAAACTACAGACGCATGCCACCACGCCTGGCTATCTAAAAGTTTCTTAAAGTATTCTCTCATTAATCCTCATGACAAATCTGTGTCACTAAGTTAGTAAAAATATTCAGTGACAGGAACTTGTCATGAAGGTCAAATGAGAAGATCTACATAAAAGTTGCGAATACCTTGTCTGCTGTGTAAGTAAGGATTAAGGAAAAGTAACTTCTTCCTTTGTTCATTTCCTGTTGCTTTTTCTTTTTGTTCTTTTTCTTTGTCATATTATTGTAATTAGTAATATTCATACTAAATCCTGCTGCCATTACTGCTAGTAATTTTTCTATGACACACTTCATTATTAAAACAGGTGGCCACCTTATAGTAGAAGAGGTACTTGAACATATAGAGGCTAAATCTCTTGCCTTTTAACAGTCTAATATTGTGAGGTAATTCACATTTAATCTAATGGGGAAAGGAAATGTATGTGGGGACAATTCAAGGTTGTAGACAAGAAATCAGTTTGACACACTGAGACTATTTTGCCATAATTTAATAGAGATTGTCTTGGCAATCACCTGCACACAGTAAGACTGAAGAACATCAATCCTTAAACACAGACATCATCATCATAATCAGTAAGTGGCAAGGGGGCTCTTCTATTCTGAGAAGAGTGCTTTCCTACCGTGAGCTTGGGAGGACTCTGTTGCCAGTTCCTCGATTGTCCTGTTGTGTCTGAAACAGCAAAATCTTGAGACCCTTTCATTTAAAGAAGTACAATTGAATGGTGATGGTGAATTATAACTATATTAAAAAGTACTATGGAAAATATGGTAGAAAGTTGAGTAGATTTTACACTGAAAATGGACATGTGGTTTTTCTTTATTAGATATGCCACATTATGTGGTGGTTATGTAATAGCTTTGCTTCTTTGTTGCCTTTCAGTTTCCAAAAGTATCTTTTCATGCTTCCTTTTTAATCCTCATGACAAATCTGTGTCAGTGAGTTAGTAAAGGATTCAGTGATGTAGGTTTGTTATAAGGGTCAAATGAGAACAATCTACATAAAAGTCCTAGTACATTACCCACTACATAAGTGAGAAGTAAGGAAATGTAATAACTCTGACCTGTTTTTTCTTTTACCTTTTCCTTTTTCTTTTCTTCCTCCTTTCTACTTCACCTTTTTCTCTACTTCTCCTTCTCCCTCCTCATCTAACCCTTCTTCCTTCTCATCCTACGGCTATTCTCCTTTAGTTTTTTTTCTTTTTCTTCCTCTTTTGAGTGGTATTGCTACTAAGTATGCTACCATCACAATTAGTAGTTTGATTACATTCTTAAAATTAAAACTGGGAGCACATTAATCATCACTGTAACAAGTGGGATATATCAAAAGATGTGATGCTGTTTTTCTTCATAGCAGTCTACTTTTCTGAGATTGTTTTTGACTCTAATGAAGAAATAAATGCACATGAGAATTAAATATAAGTTGTCCACAAAAAAATCCGCTTGTACCACAGGTGCTAGGCTGTTACTCTTTGAACCATGACAGTCAAATAATGTGCAATTGGTCAGTGGGGACTAATCCCAGTCATTGAAAAGGGGCTTTCAAAATTGATCTAGCTCATTCTCTGGTAGAGGTTTCTAATAGGTTATGCCATCCAACTATGGGTTCATTGGGCAGATTTGCTGTTTTATTCATACATGTCTGAAAATAATATGTTGATGCATCGTAATCATATGCATATATTTATATTTACTTATCTTGCCCTTGTTCTTATTTTCATTGTCTTTTCTGATTGTTTCTCGTGGACAAGAAATATACTCATTTTTTGTTTCTTTTTTGACCCATCATCTTACCTCTTGACAACTCTAATTTTTCAGATCATCCTAGTTTTGTGATTACATCTAGTTCTGAAATCATTTTCAATAAAGCACTGTGCAACCTAATATCGCTAGCAATTTTCAACTCTTCTCTTGTGAGTGTTCATATTATTCAGAGAACTAAACCCTAAAATCAGCATAACTTTACCCCTTGCTCATCTACCTTTGCAGAGTTTACTTCTTGAAACATTTTTTTTCTTTTTGAGTTGGAGTCTCACTCCATCGCCCAGGCTGGAGTGCAGTGGCATGCTCACGGCCACCCCAGCACCCCAGTGTCAACCTGCTGGGCTCTGGTGATCCTTCCACCTCAGCCTTCTAAGTAGCTGGAACTACAGGTGCATGCTACCACTCCCAGCAATTTAAAAAAAAATTTATTTTAGAGACAAAGTCTCCCCAAGTTGCCTGGGCTGGTCTTGAACCCGAGGGCTCAAGCAATCCAAGCCCGGCCTTCTTGAAATATTTTAACATCTCAAAAATTTTGACGTAAAAACACAAATATTTATTTCCCAATTAAAAAGTCCTATAGTAAATTACTGCTTAATAGAAAAGAAAGGCTTAAAAATAACGATTGTTTCTTCATTTTCATTTATCTTAAAATTATTTTAAGCCGGGCTCGGTGGCTCAGCCTGTAATCCCGCGCCTTTAGGAGGCTGAGGTGAGTGGATTGCCTGAGCTCGCAGGTTCAAGACCCGCCTGGGCAGTGAGACCTCATATCTACAATAAATAAAAAAATCAGCTGGGCGTGGTAGCACATGCCTGTAATTCCGGCTACTCAGAAGGCTGAGGCGGAAGAATCGCTGGAGCCCAGCAGGCGAGGCTGTGGTGGCCAGGAGCGGCCACTGCACTCCAGTCTGGGCGACCAAGTGAGACTTCAACTCAAAAAAATAAATAAATAAGAAAAATTATTTTAAGTTTTATTTTTAATTGACAAGTAATACTTGTATATAATTATGGGGTAAAATGTGATGGTTTGATACATGTATACGTTGTAGGGCTGATTCTTTTTCTTTCTTTTTATTTATTATTCATTTTTTTCTCTTAATTTTTTAATTTTAAAGATGTGGATTACAATTCAGGGTTAAGCAGGTACCCTTGTTGATAGATGTGTCTTATTTATTTATTTTTTAAATCTTTTTTTGTTGATAGATGTGTTGTTGATAGATGTGTCTTATTTATTTATTTTTTAAATCTTTTTTTATATGTCTATAAGAAATTCACTTTAAACATATAAAGGCATATCTAGATTAAATGTAAATGGGAGGAAAAAGATATACCATGCTAACACAATTTAAAAAAAAATGCAAGAGTAACTATATTAAATTCAGGCATAGCAGACTTAAAAGGAAGGAAAGTTATCAGGGACAGAGGGGCATTACATAATGATTAAGGGTCAATTTGCTAAAAAAAAAGCATAACAATCATTAACATGTATGCATCTAACAATAGAACATCAAACTATATGAGGGAAAAACTATAAAACTGCCAAGATAAAGGAATCCAACTAAGTGAAAAAATACAACTGAATGATCCCCATCATTATACTTGAAAACTTCAACACCCCTCTATCAGAAATGGACAGATTCCATAGGTAGAAAATTAATAGGGACACAATTGAACTCAGCTCTACCATTGTTCAACTGTATCTAATTGATATCTATAGACTGTTTCATCAAACAACAGTGAAATACACTTTCTTCTCAAGCTCACATGAAATATTCACTACAATAAACTACATTCTAGGCCATAAAATATACGTTAACAAATTTGTTTTTTTTTTCATTCTCCATGAAGTCATTCTTTTTTTTTTAATCAATATTTTTTATTATGATATTATGGGGTACAGTTAAGGGTTAAGTATACAAATGTGCTTCGTTCAGGCACCCTTGTTGATAAGAGGTGTCTCCCCATCCCCAGACAGATATTTACTACCATTAATCCCATCTCCCTTCCCCTCCCCCCCTTAGTTTCCCACCACTGTCAGTCATTTTCTTATAGTATTACATTGGATGTTCAAGATCCACTACATGAGTGAGAACATGTGATGCTCAGATTTTTTTTCTGTGAGAGGTCATTCAGTATTATAGACTCTAGTTCCATCCAGGTTGCTGTGAAATTCATGATTTTGTTCTTTTTTATGACTGCATAGTATTCCATCATGTATATGTACCACATTTCTTTAATCCAGTCCTCTTTTGATGGACAGCATGGTTGCTTCCAGGTTCTTGCTATTGTGAACAGTGCTGAGATAAACATATGTGTGCAGGTATCTTTTTTATAGAGTGATTTGAGTTCTTCAGGGTATATTCACAGTAGGGGGATTGTGGGGCCATATGGGAGGTCAATATTTAGAGCTTTTAGGAATCACCATACTGTTTTCCACAGAGGTTGTACTAGTTTGCACTTCCACCAACAGTGTAGAAGTGTTCCCTTTTCTCCACACCCTTTCGAGCAACTGTAATTTTTTCAGTTATAGATAATTGCCATTCTGACTGGAGTTAGGTGGTATCTGAGTGTGATTTTGATTTGCATCTCCCTGATGATTAGTGAGGTTGAACATTTCTTCATGTGTCTGTTGGCTGCTCAGGTGTCTTCTTTTGAGAAGTGTCTGTTCATATATTTTGCCCATTTTATAATGGGGTTGTTTGTTTTTCTTCTTTTCAGCACGTTTGCATTCCTTGTAGATCCAAGATGTTAAGCCTTTGTCAGACCTGGAGTTGGCAAATACTTTTTCCCAGTCTGTGGGCTGTCTACCTGCTCTCTTGATGGTTTCTTGGGCTTTGCAGAAGCTTGTCAGTTTTATGACCTCTCACTTGTCTATGGTATCTCTTATGACCTGTTGGTCCAGGAATTGGATGCCAGTTCCAATTTCCATGAGGGTATGTCCTTCATTTTCTAAGGTTCTTATGGTTTGAGGTTTTACATTTAGGTCTGTGATCTATTTGCAGTTAATTTTTGTGTATGGGGATAGATAGGTGTCTTGTTTGAGTCTTCTGCATGTGGTCAGCCAGTTTTCCCAGCACCATTTACTGAATAGGTTCTCCTCTCCCCAGTGGTAGGTGGTGGAGGCTTTGTCGAAGATGAGTTGGTTGAGAAATTGAGGTTTTGGTTCTGGAATCTCAATTCTATTCCATTTGATCCATATGCCTGTTCCTGTACCAATACCAAGCTGTTTTGATGATTGCAGCTTTAGAGTAAAGTTTGAAGTCTGGTAATGTGATATCACCTGCTTTGTTTTTTTTGCTGAGGATTGTTCTGGCTATTCTTGGTCATTTGTGTTTCCATATGAATTCCTGTGCTGCTTTTTATAGGTCTGAGAAGAATGTTGCTGGTAATTTGATGGGCATTGCATTGAATCTGTAGATTGCCTTAGGTAAGATGGACATCTTCACAATATTGATTCTTCCAATCCATGAGCATGGGATATTTTTCCACTTGTTTGTGTCATCTTTGATTTCTTTGAGCAGTGTTTTGTAGTTTTCATTGTAAAGGTTGTTCACATTTCTGGTTTGGAAGATGCCAAGGTAATTCTTTTTTGTGTGTGGCTATCGTGAGTGGAATTGTGCTTTTTATTCGGGTTTCTGTTTGTTTATTATTGGTGTAAAGAAATGTGGTTGTCTTTTGCACATTTATTTTATATCCCGAGACTTTACCAAAGGCCTTTATCAGTGTAAGGAGGTTTTTGACAGATTTTCTTGGGTTTTCAAGGTACACGATCATGTTATCTGCAAAGAGAGATAGCTTGACTTCCTCTTTTCCTATTTGGATACCCCTGATTGCCTTCTCTTCTCTGATTGCTCTAGCCAGGACTTCCAATACTATATTGAACAGGAGGGCTGAGAGTGGGCATCCTTGTCTTGTTCCAGTTTTCAGGGGAAATTGTTCCAGTTTTTGTCCATTTAGGAGTATGCTGGCTGTGGGTTTCTCGTAAATGGCTTTTACTGTTTTGAGGTATGTTCCCCGTATGCCTAGCTGTTCGAGGGTTTTTATCAAGAAGGGGTGCTGAATTTTATCAAAAGCTTTTTCTGCGTCTAATGATATAATCATGTGTGTTTTGTTTTGACATCTGTTGATGTATTTAATACATTTATGGTTTTACAAATGTTGAACCAGCCTTGCATCCCAGGGATGAAGCCTACTTGGTCATGATGGATGATTCTTGAGATGTGTTGTTGAATCTAGTTTGCTAGGATCTTGTTGAGAATATTAGCATCTATGTTCATCAAAGATATTGGCCTGTAGTTCTCTTTCTTTGTTGGATCTTTACCTGGCTTGGGTATCAATGTGATGTTGGCTTCGTAAAATGATTTGGGGAGAGTTCCCTCTTTCTCAATCGCCTGGAATACCTTCAGTAGGATTGGTATAAGCTCCTCCTTAAATGTCTTGTAGAATTCTGCTGGAAAGCCATCCGGTCCGGGGCTTTTTTTTTTTGTGGGTAGTTTTCTTATTATGTAGTCAATTTCCTTGATTGTTATTGGTCTATTTAGGGTCTCAATTTCTTCTTGTTTCAACCTAGGCAGGTTGTGTGATGACAGAAAGTCCTCCATTTCTGAAAGGTTTTCAAGTTTGTTTCCATACAAGTGTACATAGTAGTCTCTAATGATCTTTTGTATTTCTTCAGGGTCAGATGTGACTTCATCTTTTGTTTTTCTGATTGTGTTTATTTGGGCTTTTTCTCTCTTTTTCTTGGTCAGTCTAGCTAGGTGACCATCCATCTTGTTATTCTTTCACAGAACCAGCTTTTTGTTTAATTGATTTTTTGTATTATCTTTTTGTCTTCTGTGTCCTGGATTTGGGCTTTTATTTTGGTGATCTGGATTCTTCTGCTGAAGTTAGGGTTTTTGTGGTCTTGCTTTTCCAGCTTTTTTAGGTGGCTTGTTAGGCTTTCAATTTGTGATCCTTACATTTTCTTCATGTGAGTTTGTAGGAATATAAATTCCCCTCTTACTACAGCTCTCATGGCGTCCCAGAGATTTTGGTAAGATGTTTCTTCATTTTCATTTGTTTCCAAGTATCTTTTAATCTCTGTTTTGATTTCATCATTGACCCAGGAGTTGTTTAGCATCATACTGTTTAGTGTCCATGTCTTTGTGGGTTTTGGGGGGACCTTGTTGGTGTTGATGATTATTTTTATTCCACTGTTAACTGAGAAGGTGCGTGGTAAAATTTCAGTCCTTTTAAATTTACTTATGCTTGATTTATGGCCAAGTATGTGTTCGATCTTAGAGTATATTCCATGCGGTGATGAGTAGAATGTGTATTCTGTCGTCCTTGGATGGAGCATTCTGTAGGTATCAATTAAGTCCATTTGATCAATAGTCACATTGAGGTTTTGGATCTCCTTGCTGATTTTTTTTGTCCTGATGATCTGTCTAGGGTTGTGAGTGGAGTATTGAAGTGCCCAGCTATGATGGTATTGGAGTCGATATCTTTTTTTAGTTTACCTAGGAGCTGCTTTGTGAAAGTTGGTGCTCTTATGTTCGGTGCATATATGTTTAGGATGGATATTTCTTGTTGATGGATTGAACCTTTTACCATTATGTAGTTGCCTTCTGTATCTTTTTAAATTTTTGATAGCTTAAAGGGTATTTTGTCTGAGATTAAGATTGCCACTCCTCCTTTCTTTTGTGTTCCATTTGCCTGAAAGTTTGTTTCCCATTCTCTTACATTGAGTCTGTGAGTGTCCTTTCTAATGAGGTGAGTCTCTTGAAGGCAGTAGATTGTTGCCTGGTGATATTTTATCCATTTTGCCATTCTATGTCTTTTCAGTGGTGCATTTAGTCCATTCATATTCAAGCTAATTATTGAAATGTGAGAGTTGATCCCTATCATAATGTGCTTACAGAGTTGTGGTTCTTCCTATTTGTGTGTTGTCTTTCTTTTGGTTTTAGAGTTGGATCATGTGTGTTTTCAATCTTTTTCCTGTATTCTTACGAAGAACGTTGTTGTTCTTTTATCCTTTTCTTCTGTGTTCAATACTTTCTTAAATGTTTCTTGTAGAGGTGGTCTGGTGGCAGCGTTGGTTCTGAGGGATTGGATATCTGGGAAAGATTTCAATTCTCCCTCACTGATGAAGCTTGACTTAGCTGGGTAGGTTAATCTCGGTTGAAATTGTTTATCTTTTAGAACTTTGAAGATAGGGCTCCAAGCTCTCCTAGCCTGGAGGGTCTCTGTAGATAAATCTGCTGCTATTCTAATTGGTCTTCCCTGGTAGGTAGTCTGACATTTTTCTCTTGCATCCTTTAGGATTTTTTCTTTTATACCTACTTTGTTTAGGCGAATTATTATATGTCTGGGAGTTGGTCTTCTCATTTGTTGTCTTGCGGGAGTTCTCTCAATCTCTTGTGTTTGAATTTTTTCATCCTTGATGAGATGAGGGAAGTTTTCTTGAATGATTTCATGAAATGTTTGTTCCAGTGTGGCCTCTGTCTCTCTCTGCCTCAGGAAGGCCAATTACTTTTATGTTCGGTCTCTTGAAGTGATCATTCATCTCTTGAAGGTTTTGTTCTGTCTTTTTGAGCTTCTTTTCTATGCTTTTGACAGTTTGGGTTAGTTCTGTGTTTTGGTCTTTGAGCTCTGAGATTCTTTCTTCTGCTTGGCTAATTCTGCTTTCCATGCTTATTAGTTTGTTATTTATTTCCATCACAGTATTCTTTACTGCTGTTATTTCTGACATCAGCTCCTTCCTATTTTCCTCTTGTCTCTCCTCTATTTTTAAAATTCTCTCTATTAATGTCTTGATGTCTGGGTTTGTTGCATGTGACCAGTCATTCTGGGGGGCTCTTCATTATTTGTGTTCCGAAATCTGTTTTCTCAGTGTCTGATCTTCCAGGGGTCTGTGTGAGACCTATATTCTTCTTTTGTTTTTTTCTTCATTTGTGCGCTTTTTTCCCCCTCCCTACTTTTTCCTTCCCTCCACGTCGCTGTCTTCTTTAATTCTGTTATTCAGGTGTAGAGGGATTGGTTTTACTTCTGTTTTGTTCAATGTCCTATTCTTTATGTATGTCCTCTTACTTTGTTCAATTCTGGAGTTGCACTGTAGGTTGGGAGTGGTCCTTTTGGCAGTTTTGAGATTTACTTAATGGGGGGAGCTGTGATTCAAAATCTATCTGCAGGTCCTGGTATTTATCAAGAGGTGTATGGATAATCTGAAACCTACTTCCCACTGCCTTGGAATCTGTCCATGCAGCGGGGTTGTAGGTTTACTCCCTGAAATAAAATGTGGTTATCAGAGGCAGAATGGAGCAGACAGTAGGGGGAAGGGAGGGTGGAGAGAGAGAGGAGTAAGGGGGAAACAGACGAGTGTTCTAACAAATGGAGAGAGAGAACTATACTGAAACAGATAAAAACAATAGACCACGGCTGCACACTAACTAACTCCCATGCAAGAAAATAAAACATACAGTGATGCTAACATACAAGCTAACCAACCATCTTATTGGTGTGTTGTTCCGCTAAACAAAGATATGGTTTACAGAGAGGAGAAAAGGAAGAGGAAAAGAAAAAAGGAACAATACAGTAGGAATAGAATTAGGTCATTAAACTAACAGAACCAATTGAGTGCACTCTGAGACTTTTTGTTTAAGTCCAATGTGCTTTCAGCTCTGATTTCTAGCTTTCTTTTCAAGCTGGCAAATTAGTTCGAAGTTAGGGTCAGTTGCCCCTGGCCTGCTGTGAAGGACAGTTCAGATCACCCTCCGTTCACCACTCAAATCTGGGCTGTGTCTCTTTTTCAAGCATGTTTCTCCCGTTTCGGTGTTGTTACCTTGAATCGTCAGCAGGTGGTGCTATCTCAGCTGCTCGCCCCAGAGTGGATGGAGCCAGACAGGAGTCAGGTAGAGACTGGAGATGGGAGCCTGCCTCAGGGCACACAGGAGGAGATTCACGGCCGGCAGGACATTACGGTGGCAGCAGAGGTGGCAGCGATCCTGGCAGATCTTGCCTGCAGGGGCTTTAATGACTGAAGTCATGGATCGCCTCAGGCACAGGTGGCGTGATGCGTTATGGCTGCCATGGAGGCCACAGTGGCACCGGTGGCTACTGTTTCTGTGGCTGCAGTGACTGTCCAGGCCACTGCGATGCCCCAGCCATTGGTGTAGCTGAGCTCCGTGTGAAGAGCAGGCTGCCGATGTTGGGGTCCGCAGCCCCCAGGGAGAGAGCCAGAGACTCTCTGCATTCTCCTTTGCAGGGGGTTTCATAGACCAGGTTGCCCTGTCGCCATCTTGCCGGAAAATGGGTATGTCTTTTAAAGTGGTATTTGATAAGTATGGAATTGTTGTTTGAATATTATGATAGCTTTTACATTTTTATTGATTTCAATTATCCAAATTTTCTTCTTAAATGTTTTTCAATTAAGTCTTACCTGAGTTGTACAGTTTTTGCTTGTTTGTTTTTGTTGTTGTTTTTTTTGTGTGTGTGTTTGTGTGTGTGTGTTTGTACAAACATGTTTTTAGTGTCAGATTTGGAAATCTACCCTTTGAATTACCTTATCTGCCAGGTATGTAACCATTAAAAACCTTCCTTTTTATTATTACTACTGTGACTTCTACTAAATGTACTACTATTAATCATGTTAACATTACTACTACTTTTATTAGTGATAAGAAATTTCCATTTACTACTTTTAGTGTGTGGTAAGTGATTTGTTTTTCATATACATTTGGAATATATTTTGCTGTATTTCATCAATTTGCTTATTTCTAGAACACTGTGGATATTCATGCCAATAGTTTTTTTTCTAAGTGTAAACATTGAAGTCACTGTAAACACCTGTATAGGAAAATAATGGTTGCAAATGATGATGCTTCTTTATTTTTCCTTCCAAGGTTTCAGATTGCAAAACAGAGTTTGCTTTGTTACTTTGAACTCAGCATTCCTGTTCCATAGAAATGGTGAGTGCAAAAATTTTGTCTTTCATCTCAGGAATAAAGCAGTGAATCTTATACAATAAGTAGGATGTTTGTTACAGAATTTTTCTAGATGCCCTTCAACAAATTGAGGATATACTCAGCTATTCCTCATTTGCTACTATTTTTCAGATGCAGATGTTAGTCACCTACTGTATTTCATTACATTTGTTGAGATGATCATCAGATTTTCCATTTCAGTCTATTAATATGGGAAGTTGCCAGGCTTTGCCTGGATTTCCTCCCCCCATGCTGGAGCCTGCATTCTCTCTGAGCAGTCGCCTAGGACAACTGAGGGGCTGTCCTCGTTCGTTTCCTCTCTCAGGTCACTACCATGTAGTCTCTGATGGATAATGCTTGAAAACATTTTTCCTTATGTTTCATCCAGTTTTCAATTGTTTAAATGGGAATTTGGTCCCAGTTCCACCATCTGGTTTGGAAGAGGAAATATTCCACTATCAAATTTTAAGTAGGGAAATCCTGAGACATGTAGAAATTAAATAATTCTCTAGTGTCTTGTAGCAAGTAAGTTGTTTAAGATAAAGTATGTTAATGTATTGTTATTAACAAAATGAGTAGCAAATTACATAACTTTTAGAATAAAGCAAGATTAATAATGAACTATTTAATAAACTCCCATTATATGTAAAGTGGCATCTTCCTGGGTGTACTTGAAATACATATATATTCAGTATATACTGTGGTGTGCCTAGAAACACATGCGGGCCTCTATTCAGGTTCTCATCATTGTGATTTAATACTTTGTTTTTTTCAGATAAATATAAGAACTCACTCTGATCAGTATTGCACTACTTGTTTACTCTCCAGACTACTCCATGGATATCCATATTAAGAAATGCGTGTTTGTGTGTATGTTTGTATTTATAAATGTCCAAATATCCATCCAATCAAGCACAACCACAGAATACATTGGAGGCTTTTTAATTACAAGCATAAACTTTCCAGAGTTTTACAGCCAATATTGAAATCTACAGAATAGATAAAGATCTCCTCCTTTTCTCTTGGATGTGTCATAATTATCTTTAACAATTGTATTCTCTATTGAATATGTTGTGAGATTATCATATATTTTAATGCATTCAGTTGCTAATGCTACTTGTTAGTCACCTTTGTTTGAAGATAAACTAGGATAGTCTCTCTATCTGTAGGAAGGTATTAATTATAGGTGTTAAGGTAACAAAACAATGGTTTGTAGGTACTGGAGCCACTTTGCTTCCAGTTGATGAAGTTGGGCCTTGTCAGTAACCTGAACCCATTGAAAACTAGAGCAATTTTTTTTTTTTTTTTTGAGTTGGAGTCTCATTCTGTCACCCAGAGTGGAGTGCAGTGGCCACTCCTAGCCACTGCAGCCTCGACCTACTGGACTCCGGCAATCCTTCTGCCTCAGCCTTCCGGGTAGCTGAAGCTACAGGCGCGCGCTACCACGCACGGCTAATTTTGATTTATTGTAGAGATGAGGTCTCGCCAAGTTGCCCAGGCGAGTCTCGAACCCACGGGCTCAGGCAATCCACTCACCTCAGCCTCCCAAAGGTGCGGGATTACAGGCTGAGCCACGGAGCCTGGCTAAAAACTAGAGCAATTGAATCTCTAACTGTGAGGATCATCTTAGTGGGTTAGGAGCAAGGGGACGCTTCTCTTCTGAAAAGGATTCCATAATAAGTTTGAAAGCAATTTGCTGCCAGCTCTTGGATTGCTCTATTTTGTGTCTGAAGCAGTAAAAATATTGAAGCCATTTAGTTTAAAGAAATATAATTGAATAGTGATGGTGAATTATAACTAACAGAATTATTGAAAATCTTACATCTGGTGGATATTTGAGTAGATTGTAAATGGGAAACAAATATGTAATAAGTAATTTTTCTTTTTTAGATTATGCTCTGGCAATATGATATCTTTACTTCTCTGTTACTTTTCATGTCCTGAAAGTATCTTTGCATGTTATCTCATTAATCCTCACAACAAAGCTGTTAGTTAATTAGTAAAAAGATTCAGTGATACAGGTCTGTCATGACTGTCAAATGAGAACATCTATATAGAAGCCCCACGTACAATGCATTACCTTCCTATTGTTCTTTTTTCTATTACTTCTTCATTTTTTTCTTCCTCTTCTTTTTGCTTTTCATCCTTCTGTGCTTTTCCTTACCCTTCCTCCTGTGCCTCCTCTAATTCCTCTTCTCCTCCTCATTCTCTCACTGTTCTTTTTCTTTCCCCCTTTTTAAAAAATGTATTATGACTAAGTTCTATACTATCACTTTGAGTAACTTTATGACACCTTTTAATAGCGAACACAGGAGCAAGTTAACTGTCACTTGGTGTAACTATCCAAGGATATCCTGAGACATGCAAGAATAAATGACTTCCTTCTTACTAGTCTACTTTTCTGAGATAATTCTTGTCGATGCCAACAAAGACTGGGTGTATGTGGGTCTTAATTACGTATTATCAAAAAGAATCTCATTAGGGTAGATACCTAGTAGTGAGATTGCTGGATCAAATGGTAGATCTACTTTTATTTTCTTTGAGTAATCTCCATACTGCTTTCCATAGAGGTTGCACTAATTCACACTCCCACCAACAGTGTGTAAGTGTCCCCTTTTCTCTTCATCTGTGCCAGTATCTATTTAAAAAATTTTTAAATAATGGCCAATCTGACTGGTGCAAGATGGTATCCCATTGAAGTTTTAATTTGCATATCCCTGATGATGAGTGATGTTAAGGAACAGAGGTCACTATATACAAGACACCTGCACCCACATGGTCATCACAGCTCATAATTGCAAAGATGTGAAATCAACCTACATGTCCATCCAGTGATTAGTGGACAAGGAAAATATGGTATGTATACACCATAGAATACTATGAAGCCATAAAAAAGAACGAAATCATGTACTTTGCAGTATAGACATGTATAGAGCTGTATACATGTATACAGTATATATATGTATAGAGCTGGGATAGCATCCTAAGTAAATTGACTCAGAATCAGAGAACCAAACACCACATGTTCTCACTGATATGTGGGAGCTAAACGGTCACAAAGATGGAAATAATAGACACTGAGAATACCAGTAAGGGGGGAAGGGGAAAAGGGGTTTGGATTCAGAAACTACCATTGGGGCACAATGTTCACTATCTGGGGAATGGGCCACCTGAGACCCAGTCCCCACCATTACACAATGTCCATGTAACAAATATGCACGTGTACCCTCTGAATCTAAAATAAAAATAAAAAAAGAAACAAGGAAAAAATAATTCATTTGCAGAATTAAGAAAATGTTACTGCCATTAGACCCATGATAGTCTCATCAGCATCTGTTGTCCCCAAGACCTGGGGATGAACAATGGAACTGTGGGAGCTAATCCCAACAGTTAGGAAGGGCTATCAAAATAGATCTAGCTCATCTCCTGATACAGGCTCCTGATAGGTTATATAATCCAGACTTTGGGTTCTTCAGGAACATTTATAGATATCTAGAAAGAATATATGTTCATGCCTAGCAAATATGTGTGTATGTATATATATGTTGTGCTTTCATTCTTTTTTTATTCTTTTCTGACAGATTAGAGTTTGTGAACAAGAAATTGACACACTGCCCTCCTTCTTGGTACTACTCATTTTTTTTAACACCATTCTAGTTCTTTATGATTATACCAGCCAAGTTTTGAAAACAATTTTCAAAAAAATATGAAATCAAACACATCTGTTAAATGCTTTAAGTCGTTAGCAATTTTCAACTCTCCTCTTGTATGGATTAATATTCAGAGGAATGAATCCTCAAGACTGTCTTCTCATCTACCCTTTAAAGTATGTTCTTGAAGCATTAACATCTTGAGAACCTCAAATATGAACAAAATGAAAAATTTTAAGAACGTATAGTTTATTTAGAAAGTAAATTAGAGAGAGAGAGAGAGAAAGAAAGAGGAGATTCACTTCCCCAAGTTAGGGAAAGGGGGCCAAAGCTTAAGAAAACATGGCCTGGCCATAGGTCAAAGATCACATGGCCACACCATAGCTTAGCAAGGCAGTGGTGGCGATGGTCTGACAATGGCACATTTTCACTTTTCAAATTTTTTTTTTGAGTGTTTGCTGAAGTAATTATGTACCAGGATAAACTTGTTGGGTCTTCCTAGGTTAACACAGCTGGTAGGTATTAACTCAAGGCACCAAGGTAATAAAACATTGGTTTTCAGAGCGGGGCCACTGTGCTTTCAGTAGTGAAGTTGAACCTTGGCTATCACTTGTTCACAGGACAAAACTGGAGACCTTTAATCCCTAAACATTAATGCCATTATAGTTGGTAAGTAGCAAAGGGACACTTTTGAGAAGGATTCTGGTAACATGGAGTTGGAAGGCATTTGCTGGGAGGGGGTTTAAGTTACTCTATCTAAAACTGCAAAGTCATGCGACCGTTTGGTTTAAAGAGATATAATCAAATCATGATGGTGATATGTAGATTGTAAATAGGAAATAAACAATAATAAATAATAAATATATGATATCATAGATTTATTATTGTTTATTTCCTATTTAAATGATATATAAATATATCATGTATGGTAATATAAGCCTTCCCAGTTTCTTTCAGGTTCCAGAAGTATCTTCACATGTCCTCTTTAATCCTTATGACAAATCTGTGTCAGTGAGTTAGTAGCAGATTCAGTCACGCGGATTTGTCATGAGGGTAAATGGGAAAATCCGCATCAAGCTTCCTAGTCCATTGACTGGTAAGAAGTAAGGAATGCAACTTTTTCTTCCTATTATTTTTACTGTTCTTTTTTTTCTTGCTCCTTTTTCTGATGTTCATTCTTCCTCTACATTCCTTTCCTCACCTTCTCTGATTCCCTCACTTCCTCTTTCACTCATGCTCTGCCTGTTCTTCCTTGTTCTGTTTCTTTTGTTTAGTAGCACGACCAACCACTAAATCCTACTTCTCACTATGAGTAGTTTTTGATTTTCTTTTTCTTTCTTGCTTTCCTTCTCTCCCTGTCTCTCTCTCCTCCCTCTCTCCCCCCTCCCCCCTCTCCCTCTCTCTCTCCCTTTCTCTCTCTTTCCCTCTCTCTCTCCCCCTCTCTCCACCCCCTCTCTCCACCCCCCCCTCTCTCTCCCTGTCTCTCTCTCTTCCCCTCTCTCTCTCCCTCTTTCTCCCTCCCTCTCCTTCTCTCTTTCCCTGTCTCTCTCCCTGTCTCTCTCTCTCCCTGCCTCTCCTCCCTCTCTCCCCCTCTCTCTCCCCTCTTCCTCCCTCTCTCTCCTTCTCCCTCTCTCCCTGTCTCTCTCCCTCTCTCTTTCCCTCCCTGTCTCTCTCTCTTCCTGTCTTTCTCCCTGTCTCCCTCTCCCTCTCTCCCGCCTTCTCTCTCTCCCTCTCTCTCTCTCCCACCTCCCTCCCGCTCTCTCTCTCTCTCTCTCTGTCTGACATCCAGGCTGGAGTGCAGTGGCCTCTACTTGCTGGGCTCAGGGGATCCTTCTGCCTCAGCCTTCCAAGTAGCTGGAGCTACAGGTGCGTACCACCATACTTGGCTAATTTTTGATTTATTATAGGGATGATGTCTTGCCAAGTTACTCAGGCTGGTCTCTAACCCCCAGGCTCAGGCAACCCTCTTGCCTCCACATCCCAAAGTGCTGGGATTATGAGCATGAATTACCATGCCTGGCTTTATGATCTTCTATAATATCAAAAATGAGAGCAAGTTAATTGTCATCTTGTAGTGTTATACTGGGATATATTGCAGTATGCAAGGGTTTATGGCTTTCTTCTTAGTAGTCTACTTTTTATAGCTTATTTTTTTTTTGCCAACTCTAACAATAATAGGTAAATTTCTGATATTTAATTAAATATTATCAACAAGGGATCCATTTGCAGCCCTGAGGCAATGTTGCTGTCATTTGAACCTGGATCTTCACATAGACCTTAGTAATCTTCAAGACTCTGAGCCCTCACTGTGACTAATGGGACAAGTGTGAGTCCCAACATTTAGGGAGGGGCTGTCAAAGTAGCTCTAGCTCTTGCCTAATGGAGGTTCCCAATAAGTTATACAATTCAGATTTTAGTGTTTTGATCTGATACTTCAAAATTTTTTAGTGTAATTTGTGGTGGAGACTTTTAGGTTTGTAACTTTGAGTTGTTTTTTTTTTTGAGTTGGAGTCTCATTTGGTTGCCCAGACTGGAGTACAGTGGCCGCTCCCAGCCACTGCAGCCTCTACCTGCTGGGCTCTGGCGATCCTTCTGCCTCAGCCTTCCAAGTAGCCGGAATTACAGGCATGCACTACCACGCCCGGCTGATTTTTTGATTTATTGTAGAGATGAGGTCTCGTTGCCCAGGCGGGTCTTGAACCCGCGGGCTCAGGCAATCCACTCACCTCAGCCTCCCAAAGGCACGGGATTACAGGCTGAGCCACCAAGCCCAGCTAACTTTGAGATTTTAAATTGATTTTTTTCCCTAACAAAATTTAAAAAGAAATTATAGGCCATTTTAGCTTCCAGTTTTGTTGTAAGAAACTGTCTTTGGCTTTGTTAACCAAGATCATTTTGTTAACTACTGTTAGCTTCAATAATGACATTTTCAAGCTGATGTGGCAAATTTCCCACATGTGGTTTTTTTGATTAATATCATCTATTTATATTGAAGTAAACATTAGTAGTACATTTTCAAATTTCCTTTAAAATAATATTGACATTGCTAATTACAGATTGGTAATTAATGAATTTGCTACAATTACTTGGCAGTTCATAGTTAAATTAACAGCTACATAATCGTTTTATTTATTTGTCTATGTAGGTTTTAGAATTTGCTGCTTACTACACTGATGACAGAAAAATACAATGTAAGTTTATTTTCAAATATTTTAAACTTTTAAAATGTTTTGCATGCATTTTTTGTGTTTTTTTGTGTTTTTTGTTTTTTGAGTTGGAGTCTCACTGTCTCCCAGACTAGAGTGCAGTGGCCACTCCTGTCCACCGCAGCCTCGACCTGCTGGGCTCTGGCAATCCTTCCGCCTCAGCCTTCCAAATAGCTGGAACTACAGGCACGCGCTACCACGCCTGGCTAGTTTTTGATTTATTGTAGAGATGAGTTCTCGCCAAGTTGCCCAGGCGGGTCTCTGCATGCATTTTTATTGTAACACTTCTTTTGTCATTGATTGTTGATGTTATTAGGGGACAATACTGGTTTTTAATAGTAATTCGGCATGTTATGAACATGATATTTGGTAGGTTTTTGTTGTGTGCATATCATTGCTTTTGAGTTTCAGTTGATTTTGAATTTTCAAATATGCTTTCATGTGTCACTTAACGTTGGAGATATATTCTGAGAAATGTGTCATTAGTCAATATTATCATTGTGTGAACATCATAGAATGTACTTAGTCAAACCTAGATGATACAGCCTACTACATACCCAGGTTGTGTGGTATAGCCTATGACACCTAGGCTACAAACCTGTACAGCATGTTACTGTACTAAATAGTGTAAGCAATTGTAACAAGACGTTATGTATTTGTGTATCTAAACACAGAAAACATACAGTAAAACATGGTATGAAATATAAAAAATGGTACATGTGTATAGGGCACTTAGCTTGAATGGAGCTTGTAGGACAAGAAGTTGCTCTGGATGAGTCAGTGAGTGAATGGTGAGTGAATGTGAAGGCCTAGGACATTATACTACTGTGGACTTTATAAACACTGGACACTCAGGCTAAACTTAATTAATTAATTAATTAATTATTTTGAGTTGGAGTCTCACTCTGTCTTCCAGACTGGAATGCAGTGGCATGCTCTCGGCCACGCAGCCTCGACCTGCTGGGCTCCGGTGATCCTTCTGCCTAAGCCTTCCAAGTAGCCGGGACTACGGGTGCATGCTATCATGCCCAGCTAATTTTTTATTTATTGTAGAGATGAGGTCTCACCAAGTTGCCCGGATGGGTCTCGAACCCGCGGGCTCAGGTAATCCACTCGCCTTGGCCTCCCAAAGTGCTGGGATTACAGGCTGAGCCACTGAGCCCAGTCTAAATTTATTTTTAAAAATAGGCCAGGCACGGAGGCTCACGTCTATAATTCCAGCACTTTGGGAGGCCGATGAGAGAAGATTGCCTGAGCCCAGGGGTTCGAGACAGGCTTAGGCAACTTGGCGAGATCTCGTCTCTACAATAAATAAAAAAATTAGCCAGGTGTGGTGGCACACATCTGTGGTTCCAGCTACTTGAAAGGCTGAGGCAGAAGAATTGCCAGAACCCAGCAGGTCAAGACTGCTGTGGCTTGAGCATGCCACTGCACTCCAACCTGGGCGACAGAGTGAAACTTTGACTCAAAAAAATTATTTTTTCTTCAATAATAAATGAACTTTAACTTACTATAACTTTCTTACTTTATAAAATTTTAATTTTTTAAACTTTTTTACATTTTGCAATAGCACTAAGCTTAAAACATTGTATAGCTGAACAAAACTATGTTTTTTATATCCTTATTCTATAAGCTTCTTTCTATTCTCAATTTATTTTATTTGTTTACTTTTGAAAATATTTTGTTAAAAATGAAAGCTAGCTTTGGGAAACTGAGCCAGAAATAAGTAAACAAAAAAGTAAATAAATAAAATTAGCCCTATGTGATGACATGTGTCTATAGTTCCAGCTACCAAAGAGGCTGAGGCAGTAGGGTTACTTGAGCCCAAGAGTTCAAGGCTGCAGTCATGATTGCACCACTGCACTACAGCCTGAGAAACAGTGAGACCCCGACTCCAAAAAAAAAAAAGACAAACACACACATCAGCCTAGGACTACACAGGGTCAGGATCAGGGTCAAGGTCAAGATCATCAATATCACTGTCTCTGCCTTCATATCTTGTCCCACTGGAAGGTCTTCAGGGGCAATAACACACATGGAGCTGTCATCAACTATGATAATAATGCTTTCTTCTAGAGTACCTCCTAAGGGACCTGCCTAAGGCTTTTTTATAGTCAACTTTGATAAAGTATAGTATATAAAAACACAAGCCAGTAACAGTCATTTATTGTCAGATACTATGTACCGTGTGTAATCATATGTGCTATACTGTTATATGAATGGCATTGCAGTAAGTTTGCTTTTACCATCATCTCAACAAACACATGAGTAATTTGCTACAATGCTAGGACAGCAATAACATCACTAGGTGATAGAAATTTCTCAGTTCTATTATAAGTTTTTGGGACCACTGTCATCTATGCAGTCTGTCGTTGACCGAAACATGGAATACATGACTGTAATTTTTTTTTTGGGGGGGGGAGCTGAGTTGAGATCTTACTCTGTTGCCTTGACTAGAGGCTAGTGGCACAATCAAAGCTCACTGAAGCCTCAAACACCTGGGCTCTTCTCAGCCTCCCAAGTAACTGGGACAAACAGGCATATTTCACCAGGCCCAGGTAATTTTGTTTTTTGTAGCGACATGGTCTCATTATGTTGTCTTGGACTCAAGCAATCCTCCTGCCTTGGCCTCCCAAAGTGCTAGGATTACAGGTATAGGCCACCACACCTCCCAATGACTAATTTTTTTTTTTTTGAGTTGAAGTCTGTCTCTGTCGCCCATGCTGGAGTGCAGTGGCACGCTCATGGCCACTGCAGCCTCGACCTGCTGGATCCAGGTGATCCTTCCTCCTCAGCCTTTCAAGTAGTTGGAACTATAGGCATGTGCCACCACTCCCGGCTAGTTTTTTGATTTATTGTAGAGATGAGGTCTCACCAAGTTGCCCAGGCTGGTCTTGAACCCATGGGCTCAGGTGATCCTCTCACCTTGGCCTCCCCAAGTGCTGGGAC
Organism: Cephalopachus bancanus; assembly: GCA_027257055.1. Classification (NCBI taxonomy): domain Eukaryota; kingdom Metazoa; phylum Chordata; class Mammalia; order Primates; family Tarsiidae; genus Cephalopachus; species Cephalopachus bancanus. The sequence continues at coordinate 242,899 of JAPVLO010000991.1, read as the reverse complement.
TATAGACGTGAGCCATCATGCCCAGCTTCAATGACTAATTGTAAACACACTCTTTTAATTAATCTAGTATATTTTCTGTCAGGCAAGTAATAACTAAGGAATTATTACTACTTACTGCTCTTGCTGTAATACCTCTACTACTACTATTATGCTTATTAGTAACACAATACACTGAAACTTAATACTTTTAACAGGATGGTGTTCATGGAAATTGTAATTGCTAAATAATCTGATTGTATCACACAAGTAGACATCTTAAAAATACATTGAGCTACTGAAACTTAATTACTTTAATTAAATAAATCTAGCACAATGAGTAGGTGGCTTTAATGTAAGATTTAATGATCTGCAACAAACATAGTCCTTCACATCTCACTTTTAACCAGTGGTACATGCCCAGTGCTTAATATGTAGATACATTTTTCATGTGCCAAGAAATATAGACTAGTGTTCAATTTTAATTTTATGGTGTAGTGGTTCATATTTCAGTTTTCTGTACATAATTAAATAAATTCTGCTTATTAGCATTAATTTTTTTACCCTCCAGAATACTTCTTATAAATCCATGCTGAAGTTGATCTGAATTCATTTTTATACAATGGAAGCCTTGGAAACAAAAGGAAGACATTGAGGAGAGAGCAGAGGTGAATGGTTTCAATTGAATTGACACCTTTTGGTTTTTTTCAATCTAAGATTTTGATTATGCATATTTAAAATCAATTTATTCTTTTGAGTACAGTGTCTCTTTAATTATTGCGGTATTGTTGGGATGATTGTGTTCTATGCAGATTACAAACTTTGATTCCAGCTATTGCCAAAGCATTTATTTTACTGAAATCCCTCTTGCCAGCTTTCACTATGTTAGTCCTGCATTTGGAGGTGAGTTTAAAGTTGTAAAAGAAGCAACATTCAGTTTCTATCACCTGGGTCAAGTGTGCTTCTGATTAATGCAATTGGGTCTTGTCTCCCACCTTAGGACCGGGATACCATGGAAACCTGACCATGAAAGACAGAGGCAGTCAGGTAGTGTGGTTAGTCCTCAGTATAACATGCAGGGATTTTTTGTGTGTGTATGTGAAGAATTTCTTAATTAGGAAATCTATGTAGTTACTACAGTCATCTTTACTATGCTGGAAATTAATATTATGATAATGGGCTCACTTATGTTCTTGCCACTATTTTGGTTAAAGTATATTTAACACATATTTCTCAGTCATTTCTAACAACAGTTCTGGGAGAGAAAATTAATATTTTTATATGATGAGAAATGTGAGTGAATTTGAGCACTACTGGAATTTGATCTAAGGAAACTGGTCAGTGATCGTTAAGTCAGTGTTTGTAATCAGTGTTATTGTTTAATAATTATGAGCTTTATTATTATTAAAACTATTGTTATTATCATTAAGATAGAAAACAGAGTAAAGTGACTTGTTTCAAATAGCAGAGATAATGAATTATTTTCTTTTTTCATTTTAAAAAAATGATACATATACTTTTTCTCTCACAATAACTGGTTAATGTAAGATATACACAGATACCACTTTTGCATTCCTATTAATGTGAACTCCCTGGTAATTTAATATTGAGATCTATTTTCTTTGTTTAAACAAACATATACTCTCTCCCCATGACAGAAACTAACCTGTACATTTCAATGAGTGTGTGTCTTGTGCATGTCATTTGGTAAGTTATATCATCAGACTCTGACTTTTGTGTTATATAGTCAGTTCATGAACATGAAAAATTTTCACCCTTTTAGATGAAAAGCACTTTTTGTTTTAAAATACAGCTCTGTGCTTAAAGTACGAATTAGTGATATAAACTGAGGATATGAAAATGTTCCATTACATACATGTTTACCCACATATCACAACAGTTTGCACTCTTTTCTAGCAAAGTCGCTGTGAGTTATTTGGGCAATAACCCTGTATGTTAAATGTTTGACTTTTGACAATACCATTGAGGATCTTGCGTGGCAAATGTTCTCTCTACTACACCTAAGGATTTCTTGAATAATGTAACTCATTGATATTTAGATGTCAAAAATAACATTACTTCATAAAATTCCCTGAATGTAACATCTGCGTTTTCAGTGTGCTTTGAGAGAATTTGGGAGAATTTGGGCAAAGTCAAAATCCTTAGAAAGTAGATACTGGGCCGGGTGCGGTGGCTCAGCCTGTAATCCCAGCAGTTTGGGAGGCCAAGGCGAGAGGATTGCCTGAACCCGGGGGTTCAAGACTAGCCTGGGCAACTTGGTGAGACCTCGTCTCTACAATAAATCACAAAAAAAACTAGCTGGGCATTGTTGCGTGTGTCTGTAGTTCCAGCTATTTGGAAGGTTGAAGTGGAAGAATTGCCTAAGCCCAGCAGGTGGAGGCTGTGGTGACCATGAGCGTGCCACTGCACTCTAGCCTGGGCAAGAAGAATGAGACTCCAACTCAAAAAAAAAAAAAAAAAAAAAAACCAATGTAGATACTGCTTATCTACTCATCGTCATGCCATACATTTGTTTTTTGTTTGTCTTTTTTTTTTTAGAAAGCCATATGTTCTTCATGAGTATTTGTAAAAGATAAGAGCTTTTTTGGCACCTTTTTTTTCTTTTTTTATGTTGATAATGTTCTTATCCCCATTTCCTTCGCTAACATTATGGTGGAAGGGTATAACTCATTGTTCAAACCTGAGTTCTTTATGAGTTCTTACATATGAGTCCATTCTAGTTAGATTATTATTACACTTACAGTTTCATGAATTAAATTTAAATAAACGCTTATATCATCAATTATTATCTGGCTTAGAATGCAGTGAAAATGGGTTTTACATATAAGGAGTAGAATTTTGTGATAATAAAATTCCTTGTACTATTATGTTGCTTTTCAGGTTCCACAGGTACTATACCTCTTAGATGTGTAATCATTTACCAAACGATGCTTATTACTACTAACATCTACTCATATGACAGAAACTATGATGATGATTAATTTTACATGTGTTGCTAAGATGAAGTTTAATCCTTACCTTCTTAAAAGGTGGGAAATTTGGGGGTGTTTAAAGGCTAAATGACTTACTAGTATTCTATTCCAAGTGGAGCTTTAATGAAATCATGTTCTAATGATTTTTAATGAAAATGTTAAATTCTTGTCTTAATGATTAATTTATTCCATTGCATACATATTCAAAATATTTCTCTTGCTATCTTATCATTTATGCATTCACTGGAGTAGCGCTTTTAATTTTTTTTCAAGAACTTTTTCATTGCATTCATGACTCATCTCACTGTGGCACAAGTGGGCTAGCTGTTGGCTTATCTCACTAAGACATGTTGGCGTGTCTTCCTCACTAAGCTTAATTATTTATAGCTTTTGATTTAAAGTGAGAGTGCTGTGGCTCTTATTTTCATTTGAACATTTCAGGACCACTCTAGGGTTATTAACTGTGCTAATTTCAATAGTTTTGTGTCTCAAGGAATAGGGAAGTCTGAGGATAGGAAGCAAGAAGGGGCAATGGCTGGTTGGTGGAACAGTCTGGACACATACAACATTTATCAGTTAGGTTTGCTCTCTTATACGTGCTGGGTTTGTGCTGCCCCAAAACAATTCCAGTAGTAATATCAAAGGTTATCAATCACAGAAAACCTTGAGAAATATAATAATGAAAACATTTGAAATATTGTGAGATTTACCAAAATGTAACAGACATGAAGTGAGCTCATGCTGTTGGAAAAATTGTACTGGTAGACTTGCTTGACACAGGGTTGCCACAAACCTTTAATTAGTAAAAAAAGCTCAGTATCTGCAAAGTGCAATAAAGCAAACCACAACAAAATGAGGCACACCTGTATGCACAAACTTTCTAGATTCTATATAACTTCTTTAACTGATGTGAACTCACGGTATATTAACATTCACAACCTTTTAACATATTTGAATTAGTATATTAACATTATAGTATGTTAGCATTCAAAATGCTTTAACATATTTGAATGAAAATTTACTATCAGTATAAAAGGAATTAAAATATATGTTGGATGCACATGGTTTTTCTGTAGTGGGATCATGGTACATGCTTTCTGTTATTAATACAGAATCATAAATCTATGGCTATTGATTCACATTTTAAATTACATATTGTGTTTGTATGTTAAAATTCAACCCTTTAATCCAGGTGGTACATACTTGTTTTTGTGATAACACATGAATATATATATTTAAAGAGTATTTGTTAAATATTTGTTCATTACAGGTTCTCTCAGCCCTATACAAGTCACATTGGTATGAATTGTTAAGCCACTACTACAATTTAGTAATCACTGTAACCTCTGACAGTCCTATTTGGATAGAAAGAGGCAATTTATCTGCTTTAATTATTTTTTCTATTTCTTGAACTGACACAGATACTTTATATTCAATGGTTTATAGTAACATCATTTTCCTAAGTTCCTTTAAGTTTTTAAGATAGAATTGATTTGTATTCAGAGCTAAATTCTGGGAGTTTTAAAATATCTTTTTTAAAAGCTATATTTTGAGGTACACTTGACATACAACAAAAACTGCACATGAAAAGTTTCACATATGCATACACCCATGATAACATTCACACAATCAAGATGACAAGTCTATCACCTCCAAAATTTATTTATGTACCCTGTGTAGTGTGTGTATGCTTTGTTGGGGGTGGGTGCATTAGGAGAGAAATGGGGAGTTTTTGTTCAGTGGGTATAAAGTTTAATTTAAGCAAGATGAAAATGTTCTCGAGATCTGCATGACATTGTGCCCATTGTTAGCAGTTGCAATATTGTGCACTTAAAAATTAGGCTGGCCAGGCTCACTGGCTCAGCCTGTAATTCCAGCACTTTTGGAGACAGAGGTGAGTGGATTGCCTGAGCCTGTGGGTTCGAGACCCACCTGGGCAATTTGGCGAGACCTCATCTCTACAGTAAATCAAAATTTAGTCGGACATGGTAGCGAGCCTGTAGTTCCAGCTACTTGGAAGGCTGAGGCAGAAGGATCGCCGCAGCCCAGCAGGTCGAGGCTGCGGTGGCTGGGAGTGTGCCATTGCACTCCAGTCTGGGTGACAGAGTGAGTTTGTAAGTTTCCTGTAATACAACATCAGTTTCTAATTGTAGAATGAAAATGTACGGACTTGTGGGACATAAACATCTTCGAGAGATTTCATTACTAAACTTATTCCCTGATAGGAATACTTGACCAGGTATGCAACCCAGCCATTTTTAACTCAGGCAAATTATGCTGCTTTCTTCAGGACTGTCTGCACATTACATAGTAGGTTCGTTTCTAGAAGTTGTATATATATATTTTTTTGAGTTGGAGTCTCACTCCATCGCCCAGGCCGGAATGCAGTGGCAGGCTCACGCCATCCCAGCGTTGATCTGCTGGGCTCCGGTTATCCTTCCGCCTCAGCCGTTCAAGTAGCTGGAACTACAGGCGTGTGTTACCAGGCCCTGTTAATTTTTTTTTTTTAATTTATTGTAGAGACGAGGGCTCGCCAAGTTGCCCGGGCGGGTCTTGAACCCGTAGGCTCAGGCAATCCACTCTCCTCAGCCTCCCAAAGTGCTGGAATTACAGGCTGAGCCACCGAGCCCTGCCTATTTTTCTTTTTATGTTAAGTCTTATTTACAAAGACTTTATGTACTTTTCTGAATACTTGGTGGTATGCAGAAATGTTACTAACTTAATCTTACAAGGGCACTTGTATGCTGAGCAAAGTTCAGGAAGCTTTTGGTTTCTGCTCATTCAGTGTTGCCTTGGCTTCCTTCTGAAGTACTAGTATCTGGGGATTTTTTTTTTTTTTTTATGAAAAACAAATTAAGGGAGGGATTAAATTTAGCAAGTAGGCAGAATTCCAGACAATTTACATTTATTTTGGCACAAGGGTCAAAGGAAAATACCAACATGGCAGTCCCATGTACATTGCTTATATTTAGATTACTATCACTATCATTGTTTCTGTTAATATTGGCTGTTGCCACTCTTACAGCCACTACTGCTACTACTACCACTTCTACATTATTTGGTAACATTAATAGGAGGTACTTTTATCACCTTAAAAAATGTTTAGAAATTTTTTTTCTGTCACCTTTTAAGAGGTATGAACCCTGGGGCTTGTAAAGGATTGTAGATTTGGTAATGTCGTATAACAATGGAGAACTTGTATTGCTTTGTAAGGCTATAGTATTTTCTTACATAATTGCTAAAATAATTTATGGTGAGAAATTTAGTGCCTCAGTAAATATTGCTTCCCTACCACATTTCATTTTTAGACAATGTTCTGTACATATATATCTGGTGGATATCTTTCAAAAGTATTTTTGTGACAAATATTTTTGAAATACATCAATAATACCGATATTAAGTTGCAATGTCAGTGGCCTAGGTGTTGGTTTATTTTTTATATTAAAGATGAAGCATTCACTGTTATGTGTGTTTAATTGTGAGAATATTACTTGGTTACCCCACGCCAAAAGAAATATATATTTATTTATATTCAATTCAAGCTTAAAGTTGCTAAGAGCATTGGGATGAGCACTAGTGGGTACAGTTAGCGTTGTTTCTAAATTCTTCCATTGAGTTTCTTCACCGCAGTTTTAGCCCAAACCATACTGTTTAAATAATAGTACTACAGGATGTACATTTGTATTTTGTGTCCTGTTGTAACTGCACAAGAGCAATCTATTTCAGCTGATATGTAACAAAGTTGAGATTTATTTTTCAGTTGCCATGTTCCCCAAAGTTGTATGTCATGGAGCATGCCCAGATGAACCGAGGACGCAACCTCAGGTGGAACCTAAGTGTTAGGACCTAGGAATGGGGACTGAATTATGAAGCGGACACCACGTGGCAGGATTTAGCATCCAATCAGATTGAGCCCTGGTGTCACCCTATGGCCGGATCCAATCAGATCATGCCTCCTGGCATAGCCTTATTGCAAGATCCAATCAGGCCATGCTTTATTACCTTGTGCTTATAAAACCCAACGCATCCTCGGGCAGATATGAGTGTTTCTTCCTGGCTTCTTACCAGTGATAACGTCTTATTTTCAAAAGCCGTTGCCATGGTTATTGGCTTCTATGGGCGTTGAGCAGCGAACCCGTCCCATTGATTGCTCCACTAACAATTCTGGCGATGGAGATAGGACTAGCCAGCCTGAGGTGCTGTGGCTACCTAGACTTTTTTCTTGAGGTTGGACCGAAGTCCCTGCTTCCCCGACGTGGCACTTCAGACCTTTTGGTGATACTTCTTTTGTGGAAAACTGCTGCAGGTGAGTAATCTTGTTTATATGCGCCTGCATATTAAATTGCCTATCCTCTTCTAGGATTGTGAATTGCAGGTTTATCCTTGTGGTGTAGGACTGTAAGTTTGAGGCCTACCATTTTTCTAAGATTGTGAGTTTGCATCCCACCCTTTTGGTGGATCGTTCGTGCCAATAAAGAAAAAAAAAGACTCTAACCGATAAGATACTTAATTTTATTTGGTGCCAGTCTGGTCCTGGTTTCTGTTCGACTGTAATACATTAGAGTCTGGCCTGGTTTCGGTTGGTCTGTTTGTTTCCTGATCTGTGTAGCAATACTTGGCTTAAGAGGAGATTAAAAACTGTTGGTCACAGTAGTAGCCTAATTAGAAAATTATTTAAGTGAGCATCCTCAGACGATATTGCTCCCCCCAGCCTCGGGTACTTCCAGGTGACTAGGGGATATCAGGCCTCTGTTGATTCTCTGGGAAGGAATCCTCACGAGAACCACACTATAGGCCCCAAACAACCCCCTAGTACAAGGCCTTATTTTTTCCATCTCAGATAAATGTCTGCACAAAATGGGAATGTTAATTGTAGCAGGACTCGAATGGCACAAGTTGGCAGGTACAACAGGGGCCAAAAGAAAATCTCTTTGCCTTTCTTGAGAGGTTTTTTTGAAGCTTACAGGCAATATGCTGACTCTCAGCATCCAGGTAACAGGAGACTAGTTAATCTGAGGTTCATCAGTCAAAATGTCCCTGATATAAAGGAAAACCTACAGAAAAAATTGAGGGGGTTGAGGATATCAGTTTCTCAATCGGTCGAGATTTCCTTTGAGGTATTTGGCAACCATGATCAAGTTCAGAAAGGGCAAAATCAAGGCAACATTAGACAAAAAGTTACACTGCTCACCTTGGCTCTTGACCATGACCAGCCAAACCACAAGAAGAAATGTGTTAGAAAAAAGCAAATGGGCATGCATAAGACCACCGGGGCCTCCACTGCCTGGCCAAAAGAGCAGTTGACCCTTGGGGCCAAATGAAAGGTCATATTGTAAATAAGAGGGCCATTGGCAATGGGAGTGTCCTAGCCAACCTCCAGCTAGTGGAAGAAGCTGTTCCCAAGCAGTCAACCCACCAGGCACTATATTTTGCCCAAAGTGACTAGAAATGATGGGGTGGGGGATGTCTTCAACCTTCTAGGAATGCTGGGTAACATTTGATGTGGGAAAGAAACTCATAGGTTTTCCAGTTGACAAGCTAAACTCCTTCCAGTTACCACCCCCCCCCACTTCCTGCCGCTGCACCTCTGTACTTGGTTACTCTGTTCTCTCTAAAGTTTGGTAAGGGCTTCAGCTATGTGAGACAGATTTTAACTAAAACCTGTTTGACAGAGATGCAGTTTGAATCTAACTTTCCTTTTAACTAGTGAGTTTTATCAGACCCGTGGCTAAGTGTTTAACTAAAAATTAAAACTACAAGACCATTTTTTTGTATCTGGTGTTATGTACAGGTCTGGCTATAGTTGTCCATGGTATCATATTGCCTTATGTAAGAAATGAGTACTCAAAAGTTAAGAAAAAAATGCCTTTCAAGTTGATGTGATTTCATAATATTTTGGTGAAAAGGACTATTCTAAAAATGCTGGTTTGATGGGAATGGCTGTGTCTTTTGAAAAGTTCTTAACTTTTATGATACTTGCCTGACATGCTGTTATATAAAGTAATTCACAGATAATAGTATGTCCTCTTAAGTATTCTCAGTAAACTTCTAAAAATAAATTAGATAAGGGTAAATATCTACAAATACGTCTTTATGTAATTTGAAATTTTACACCAAATAATGAATACTCATTATATATGAGGGTCATTTTCAGGTGAGACTACAAATCTGAAATTGCTGAACATAAATATATCTGTCTATGGCTTCTTAAATTTAATATTCTAAATATGTTTGGGTCTATAAATACACATAAAATTTTATTGTAGGGAGACATTTTAGCAATTATAAAATGATTCTTATTTATATAGTACTGCCTTGTGATAGGCAGTTCAGGATTTTGTGCTTCCTATGTTTTTAATAAAATTTAAGGGTATTAAGAATTAAAAATTCTAGCCGGGCTCGGTGGCTCAGTCTGTAATCCCGCGCCTTTGGGAGGCTGAGGTGAGTGGATTGCCTGAGCCCGCGGGTTCGAGACCCGCCTGGGCAGTGAGACCTCACCTCTACAATAAATCAAAAAATCAGCCGGGTGTGGTAGCGCATGCCTGTAATTCCGGCTGCTTGGAAGGCTGAGGTGGAAGGATCGCCGGAGCCCTGCAGGTCGAGTCTGCGGTGGCCGGGAGCGGCCACTGCACTCCAGTCTGGGCGACAGAGTGAGACTCCAACTCAAAAAAAAAAAAAAAGAATTAAAAATTCGAATAAATAATTCTCTATATAATGTGTGCCAACAGTAAGATGTACTTAATAATAAAAAATAAGAGCTGGGCTCGGTGGCTCAGCCTGTAATCCCGTGCCTTGGGAGGCTGAGGTGAGTGGATTGCCTGAGCCCGTAGGTTTGAGACCCACCTGGGCAACTTGGCGAGACCTCATCTCTACAATAAATCAAAAAATCAGCTGGGCCTGGTGGCGTGTGTCTGTAATTCCGGCTACTTGGAAGGCTGAGGTGGAAGGATCGCCGGAGCCCTGCAGGTCGAGGCTGCGGTGGCCGGGAGCGGCCACTGCACTCCAGTCTGGGTGACAGAGTGAGACTCCAACTCAAAAAAAATAAGAAGAAGAAGAAGAAAGGCATAAAATATGTTCTTTATTGAGAAAAATAATATTTTTGTCTAATTTAGAGGTTGTTTACAGGAAAGTTAAATATAAATTTAGAAAGTAGAAATAAGACAGAAAGGAATCAGTAAGAAAGATATGAAGAAATTATGAATGTGAAGATGTATAGTTATGTCTCAGGAAGAATCTTGTGTGTTAAATCTTTGTTCTAGAGTAAAATGACTGGTTATTAAAGAGGAGGTATATAGCAGAACTGAAGTTTTAAACAAGTTGTAGAAGATCTTTGAATGATGAATTATATTAAAAGAATTTTATATGTAATCAGGTTGGATATAATTGGAAGGAAATTGTTTATGGATTTTTCTAAAGAATGAGCTTTGATGTTAAAACACACTGACACAGAACTTAAAAATTTGGCCCTCTGTGTTAAAACAACAAGGATTTCTTAAAATACTAATTGATTCTTAGTAAGATTGCAAGAGGTTTTGACTTTTTTTTTTTTTTTTTTTTTGAGTAGTAGTCTCACTGTCACCCAGGCTGGAGTGCAGTGGCACCCTCTTGGCCACTGCAGCCTTGACCTGCTGAGCTCAGGAGATTCTTCCACCTCACCCTTCCAAGTAGCTGGAACTGCAGGTGCACACCACCATTCCCAGCTAGTTTTTGATTTATTGTAGAGATGAGGTCTTGCCAAGTTGCCCAGTTTGGTCTTGAATCCCTGGGCTCAGGCAATCCTTTTGCCTTGGCCTCCCAAAGTGCTGGGATTACAGGCTTGAGCCACTGTGCCCGGACTGATTTTTTTTTTTCTTTTTTTGAGTTGGAGTCTCTGTTCCCCAGGCTTGGAGTGCAGTGGTATGCTCACGGTCACCCTAGCGTCGGCTTGTTGGGCTCCAGGAATTCTTCCGCCTCAGCATTCTAAGTAGCGGGAACTTCAGGCGTGCACTACCACGCTCGGCTAATTTTTGATTTATTGTAGAGATGAGGTTTTACCAAGTTGCCCAGGCTGGTCTCGAACCCATGGGCTCAGGCAGTCCACTCGCCTCGGCCTCCCAAAGTGCTGGGATTACAGACTGAGCCATCGATCCTGGCCAATTTTTGTTTTTAATGAGGGTCTCTGCTGCCCAGGTTGGAGTGCAGTGGCGTACTCACGGTACACCGCAGCCTCCAAATCATGGGCTCAAGCGAGCCTCCTGAGTCAATCTCTCAAGAAGCTGGAACTAATGGCACGCACCACTATACCCAGCTAATTTTTTGACTTTTCAGTAGAGACGAGTGCTTGCTATGTTACACAGGTTCGTTTTGAACCCCTGGGCTCAAGCGATCCTCCTGCCTCAGCCTCCTGATAATTAGGACTACAGGCGCATGCCACCATGTCCATTCAGATTTTTAAAATTTTATTTATTTATTTATTTTGTAAAGAGGAGGTCTAGTTATCTTGACAAATTCTGGGCTCAAGCAGTCTGCCCACCTTGGCCTCCCAAAATGTTTGGATTACAGGTGTGAGCTACCCAATTTTTAAATTTCAAAATCTATCTGTTTAACAGCCATTCTCCGAATTACAAACAAGGTTCTATTTCTGTTATATGTCTTCCTAGGAACTGTTTGGTTTTCCCTGGTTTCAGGTTTTACCTTGAAGACCTAGAAAAGCAGTGTTTTACTCCAGTATAACTTTATGCTGTACTCTTGTTTGTTTGTTTGTTTGTTTTTTTGACATGGCTAAATTGTTCCATGTAATCAGGATTTCGTATGTTGCAACTAAGAACCAGGTATTCCCATCCTCAAAATAACTGGCCTAGGAAACAAAAATTTTTTTTTCTTTATTATTTTTTTTTTTAGTTGGAGTCTCACTCTGTTGCCCAGGCTGGAGTGCAGGAGTGCAGTGGCTCGCTCATGGCCATGACAGCCTTGAACTGCTGGGCTCAGGCGATCCTTCTGCCTCAGTCTTCCAAGTGACTGGAATACAGGCGCGCACCACCACGCCTGGCTAGGAAACAAAACTTTCATAGGAAAACTGAGCTTTTAAAGGGTTAAGGTTTTTATATCCATGTAACTTTCTATATTGTTTTCGAATTTTTTTGGATTGTTACTTGGGTTGGAAGAGTAACTTACGTAGGAGTGACCTGAGATTTGTTGAAGGAAGAACTTTCAACTCTTTTACGTGTTTGACAGGTTTCCCCAGGATCCAAGTCTTTTTGGCTTAAAATTAACTATGAGGTTTTTATTTTTTTATCATTACAAAGATGTGGGGTACAATTCAGAGTTAGGTATACAAACATTGATTATGCAGGTACACTTGTTGATGAGGTATGCCCCTCCCTCTCCTAGCAGTTTCCCTCAATTGCCAATCCCAGCCCCCTCCCCTGACAGTTTCCCACTACTGACAGTCCCTTTCTTATATTATTATAATTGTTCAAGGTCCATTTATGAGTGAGAATATATGGTACTCTATTCCTTGTTTCTGTGATAGATCACTGAGTATGATCAAATCCAAATCTGTCCAAGTTGCTACGAAGTCCATATATTTGTCCTTCTTGATGGTTGCATAATATTCCATTGTGTGTATGTACCACATTTTCTTTATCGAGTCCAGCTTCGATGGGCAACATGGTTGGTTCCATGTTTTTGCTATTGTGAATAGAGTTGCAACAAACATACATGTGCAGGTATCTTTTTTGTAGAATAATTTGAGTTCCTCCGGGTATGTTCCCAATAGGGGAATTGCTGGGTCATATGGAAGATCAATTTCTAGTTCTTTCAGACACTGCCACACTGTCTTCCAAAGAGGTTGCACTCGTTTGCATTCCCACCAGCAGTGTAGAAGCGTTCCTTTTTCTCCACATCCTTGCCAGCATCTATTGTTGTTTGTTTTATTAATGATGGCCATTCTTACAAGGGTTAGGTGGTATCTCAAAGTGGTTTTGATTTGCATTTCTCTGATGATGAGTGAGGCTGAGCACTTTTTCATGTGTCTGTTCGCTGCCTGTATATCATATTTTGAGAAATGTCTATTCATGTATTTTGCCCACTTTTTAAAGGGGCTGTTTGTTTTTTTCCTGCCAGCATGTTTGAGTTCCTTATAGATCCTAGATGTTAGGCCTTTGTCAGATATACAGTTGGCAAATATATTTTCCCATTCTGTGGGCTGTCTCCATGCTTTCTTGGTGGTTTCTCTTGCTCTGCAGAAGCTCATTAGTTTTATGAGGTCCCACTTGTCTACCTAATTTTTAAGGTATTGGCCTTTCGGGCTCTAAATAGGAATTGGTTGCTAGTTCCAATTTCCATAAGGGTGTCTCCTGCATTTTCTTTTCTTTTCTTTTTTTTTTTTTGAGTTGGAGTCTCATTCTGTCACCCACACTGGAGTGCAGTGGCCGCTCCCGGCCACCACAGCCTCGGCCTGCTGGGTTCCGGTGATCCTTCCGCCTCAGCCTTCCGAGTAGCTGGAACTACAGGCACGCTACCACGCCCGGCACAATTTTTGATTTATTGTAGAGATGAGGTCTCGCCAAGTTGCCCAGGCGGGTCTCAAACCCGCGGTCTCAGGCAATCCACTCACCTCAGCCTCCCAAAGGCACGGGATTACAGGCTGAGCCACCGAGCCCGGCTTGCTTTTTCTAAGATTCGTATAGTTTGAGATTTTACGTTTAGGTCTTTGATTCATTTAGAGTTAATTTTTGTGTATGGTGATAGGTAAGAGTCCTGTTTCAGTCTTCTGCATGTGGTCAGCCAGTTTTCTGAGCACCATTTACTGAATAGTTTCTCCTCTCCCCAGTGGTTGTTGTTAGAGGCTTTGTCAAAGATGAGTTGGTTGAGAAATTGAGGCTTTGCTTCCGGAATCTCTATACTGTTCCATTGGCGTATGTGCCTATTCATGTACCAATACCAGGCTGTTTTGATTACTGTAGCCCTATAGTAAAGTTTGAAGTCTGGAAGTGTGATATACCTCCTATTTTGTTTGTTTCTTTTTTTTAATACATATTTTTTATTTTAAAATTGTGGGTTACAGCTAAGGGTTATCGCAGCATTGTTCACAATAGCAAGATCATGGAACCAACCACACTGTCCCCAGACAGATATTGACTACCGTTAATCCCACCTCCCCTCCCCTCCCTTCCCCCCCATAGTTTCCCGCCACTGTCAACCCTTTTCTAATAGTATTATGATAGTTGTTCAGGATCCACTTAAGAGTGAGAACATGTGATACTCAGATCTTTGTTTCTGTGAGAGATCACTCAGTATTATAAACTCTAGTTCCATCCAGGTTGCTGCGAAATTCATGATTTTGTTCTTTTTTATGGCTGTGTAATATTCCATTGTGTTTATGTACCACATTTTTTTAAACATTTTTTTTTAATTTGTGGGGTACAGTTAAGGGTTAGGTATACAAATGCACATCGTTCAGGCACCCTTGTTGATAAGGGGTGTCCCCCCGTCCCCAGACAGAAATTGACTACCGTTAATCCCACCTCCCCTCCCCTCCCTGCCCCCCCATAGTTTCCCGCCACTGTCAATCCTTTTCTAATAGTATTATGATAGATGCACTTATAAGTGAAAACATGTGATATTCAGATCTTTGTTTCTGTGAAAGATCACTCAGTATTATAAACTCTAGTTCCATCCAGGTTGCTGTGAAGTTCATGATTTTGTTCTTTTTTATGGCTACGTAGTATTCCATCATGTATATGTACCACATTTTTTTAATCCAGTCCTCTTTTGATGGACAGTGTGGTTGGTTACATGATCTTGTTATTATGAACAATGCTGCAATAAACATACATGTGCAGGTATCTTTTTTATTGAGCGATTTGAGTTCTTCAGGGTATATTCCCAGGAGGAGGCTTGTGGGGTCATATGGAAGGTCGATTTTTAGAGCTTTTAGGAATCGCCACACTGATTTCCACAGAGGCTGTACTAGTTTACACTCCCACCAACAGTGTAGAAGTGTTACCTTTTCACCACATCCTCTCCAGCATCTGTTATTTTTTGAGTTATTGATGATGGCCAATCTGACTGGAGTTAGGTGGTATCTCAGTGTAGTTTTAATTTGCATTTTCTTGATGACTAGTGAGGTTGAACATTTCTTCATGTATCTGTTGGCCGCTCGTATGTCTTCAGAGAAGTGTCTGTTTGTGTCTTTTGCCTGTTTTGGCTATTCGTGGTCGTTTATATTTCCATATGAATTAACTATGAGATTTTTTTTTAGGTGTGCGTCTTGAAGAGTCTTAAAGGATTTATTCTGCAACTTATAGAGATCTTAAATGATTTGGTTTATTTGGTAAATTATATAGGAAATGCAGTTAAATAATGGTTTGTATTAATGTTATTAAAAAGTGTCCTACAATTGTATGAGATGTATAAAATTCTCATATGTTGAGGTATATGTCACAATGTTAAATTTGCTTATACGCCAGAAATACCTAAATTCTCTTGTCAATTTTAACTTCTCATCAGATCTTTGACTATGGCTGTTCTGGATTTTTGTCATTCATAGTTATTGTTTTAAATTCTTCCCTGGGAGTATTTTCTGCTATAGTCCAAAATTGCTAATCAAGATTGAGCCAAAGAAAAATAATTACATGAAATTAAGTAATTAATTGAGGTAATTTTTTGAGTTAAATTTTTTGTTTTCTAGATTGAAGGGAATTTCTTTTTATAAGGTTTCTATAGTTTGCAATAATTTGGTATACTTTTGTAAATAAAGGTGGAAGGAAGCATTTGCTTTTTCTCCCTACTTGATTTATTCAAATTTATAAAGTATATGTGAGTATTCCTATTTTTATTTATATAAATTCAATAAAAATCTGCCCTCTCTTTCTAAGCAGGATACCAATGGATGCATTGGCTATAATAACCAAGGTTTGGGCTGAAATGCCATATTTAAGAATGAGCATAAAATGCCTGGCTTCAAGAATTTCCAGTTTTACAGTGAGTGGGTAAAAACTGTCACTTCTTGGCAGACTCAAGAACCTTAAGACTGTAAGTAAATCTAGAGCCACTTTGTTTTGGGTTTCAAGAGGTTCTAAATCTGAGATTTTCAATATAATCAATGGGGAAAGAAAAAGACTAAGGAAAACTAAAGTACTATTTTACTAGATTGTGACCCAGTGCCTTGTTTTTAAGTTGTGATCTTTCTGTGAACCCGATCCTGAATTCTGCTAATTTCCTCCAGTGTTTGGCTACAACTTAATCCCTATGGAGTCCCCTAGCCCTTTTCCCCTAATCAAAACTAGGGATGCCCTGGGGACAGTCTTAAATCTAATCAAGTAGGGAAATTAAATACAGAATTAGGCACAAACCAGATCCATAAAGATACTACAGTCAGCAGTTAGATCCTATTGTTCAGGGACTTCCCTTTTGTCTCAAAAAGCAGTTGATGCTGTCTCATCCTTTGTAAGAGCCACAGAGAAGATGGTGTTAGGGTCACCTCTTACTGTCTATGTCCCTCAGTCTGCTGAGGCTCTCTTCTCAGTTCATATCGTACTCACCACCTCTCTGGCAATTCCCTAGCAAACTACAAGGTTCTCTTCATATCCTCACCACACTTTATCAACACCTGATGTAGCTTGCTTAATCCTGCCACTGTAGTTCCTTTTTCTTATCACTGTATCTACTCAGCAAGCACACTGTAGGCTCTTCCCAGGCATCTCTGTTAGTCAAAGGTAAAATGGCTAATATTTATGCAGACAGCAGGAGCTTTTGCTATAAAACCCGAGCTTTTTCTTTGTTCTTTGGAATGAGTACTGTTGAAGTTGTGAACTCTTTTTGTCTTTCTCTAGAACAGAGTCAAAACAATTATATCTGAAAGGTAACCCTGATACTGGGGAACTTCTGGTATCAGGCCTTCAGGGTGACTCTCGACCTTGGCATACTCTGGAAACAAAGAGATTTCCTTAGAGAGTAAAGAAAAAAGAGCATGGTCTTGGCACTTCTTACTTCCTAACAGTCAATAAAAGGACATTCTAACTTTTATCTATGGCCTGACCCTTTAAAACATTGATAAAATGATCCAATGGGAGGCAGTATTCTCAAGGCTCCTCTCACACCATTACCCATCCAGTATATACCAACTGTGTAAAATTTGTTCACAATGCAATGCTGAAAAACGATTGTGTGCCTCCATAGGCCACTTCCCATTAAGAAATGGTCCCTTTGAGGTATGGAAACAAGATTTTATTCAGCTCCCTGCCTCTCAAGAAGCTGGTATGTACTAGTTATGGTTTGCATGTTTTCTAATTATTTTAAAACCTCAGGTTGTCAACAGGCTACAGCCCCAGAAATAGCTAAGATCTTACTGGAAAAATTACAGCAACCTGGGAAGTCTCTCAGGAGCTTCATAGTGACTGAGGAACTCATTTTACAGGGCAGATGATTTAAGATGTTTGTAAAATCTGGCCTGTTTATCAACATAACCATTGTGGTCACCACTCTCAGTCCTCTGGGGCAGCTTCATGGACCAATGGAATAATAAAAGCCCAATGGGCAAAGACCTGCAGTGTTTAGCCTGCCGTGACCTGTGACTCTTTCCATAGTTCTCCTTAACCCTAACACATCCAACACTTCTCCTTCCCATGGTTCTGAATTCATTCAGACAGTTGGAATAAGTAACGAATTTATGATAGTTCCTAAATATTTACTTATCCTTTCCCAACTAAGGATCCCTCGGTCATTGTTTTTTTCAGTTGTTCCATTCCCCCCATATACTTTCTGGGAAGTGACTTCTTCGAAACCTGCCGAGTCCATGGTCCCTTCCCTAGAAAATGGGAAATATTTCTTGAATTATCCTCACCAGGAGACTTTGCCAAAGGAGCAGCTTTTACCCAAATTCCCCTTTATTCAGCTAGCCTCACCAGCACTACCCATCATGCTCATGCTTTCTGAGAGCTACCCGGCAGTCTTGAGGCACAATCCAGCACCAGTAATAACCCCATAGATCAGGGGTCTCCAACCCTCCAGGCTACAGACTGGTACCAGTCCGTGGTCTGTTAGGAACTGGGCCACAGCAGGAGTTGAGCAGCAGACTAGCGGAGCTCTCCCTTCTGTCAGATCAGATTCTCTAGGGAGCACGGACCCTGTTGTGAGCTGTGCGTGCATGGGGTCTAGGTTGCCTGCTCCTTATGAGAATCTAATACTTGATGATCTCCTCCCAACCCAGCTCCCAGCGGTGTCTTCAATGAAACCAATCCCTGATGCCAAAAAGGTTGTGGACCACTGTAGATGACAGTTGGGGAGTCAGAAACGTTTCCTGCACCGGTAACAGAATTGACCACTCTGCTTCCTAAGCCACCAGGACACAACAAAAGTTACTAGACTCCTTTGATTGTGTTGTCCTAGAAAATCATATTTGACTCTCACCGCACTGCACAGAATGGTGTTTGTGCTGTGGCTAACAGTTGCTGCTATACCTGGGTAAATACAGTCAGATTGAATTGGGAACATCTAAGGTCTTTAAGGTAGCCACCTCTCTGAAAAGGACACTTTCAAAAAACTTTCTGGCTAGACTGACTAGGTTAAATTTTCAATGTTCAGATATTTTCAGCTTGTTTCCTCTGGTATAGGATTTCTGCATTCCATTCTACAAGTCGTAATGATCCTCCTCATGTTTGTGCTAAGCATTTAGCTCCTCATTAAAATCGCTCTTCCCGTTTTAGCAAATGTCAGCAGGAGACCTTCACCAGGATCGTGCCACCCCAATTCTTGACGCTTTAAACTCACTCCATTTGGAAACCCAAACCAACCAGAACTGAGACTTTGGCTTAAATTTAACAGGTACCCGAGTGCTTCTTCTAAGTAAATAGCTCTAGTTACTCTGTTGCCCACTACTCTGCCACTAGGATCCATGCGCGGGACTAGGTGGACCCAGAGCAGGTTGCTGGTGCTGTGCTAAACTGTAAAATGCAATGTTGTCTGTCAACAGGTTTGAACCGGTTCTTCAAGATAGGCCCTGCCTGAGTCACTAACTGGTCCTATATTTGCATCCATTTGCTAACCAGGGGTCACACATGTGCTCTGAGTTCCTCAAAAGACTGTACCTTTTGACTCTGAGCCTTTCGGGCCTCTCAGAAACCAGTCAATTATAGCTTACCTGTGCCAGTTAGGGCTCAGCTCTAACAACCAATGAAAACTAAAAGAGTTTTAAGTTTCAATTCTTCATTTACATAAACAGACTTGCTTGGGAACCTGGACAGGAACTTTTTGTTATCAAATCCAAGCTTTTCCTTTGTTCTTTGGAATGATTGTTTATTTGTATTTTTAATTTTATTTTTTGGAATGAATAATGTTTAAATTATTAACTCTTTATGCCTTTCCCTTGAATCCAGTGGAAACAACTCCATCCAAAAGGTAGTCCTGATACCAGGAAACTCCTACAGAAAAGTACTAAACAATTTCATTTCTCTAACCAAGGTCTATGCCCCTAGTCACCAAAAAGTAGCTAGATCAGTCCTTGTCCCCTTTCCCTGAAGATTGAGGAATAGATATAAAGCAGGGAGGAGGATTATAATTTCATCAGATCATTCTTGGTTAACTTTTATGTAGGGAAGTTGTGAGTTATTTTTCACCTCAGGTTGAAGGTCACATAGCCTGAGCATGCCCAGATGAACTGAGTGTGACCTTGGAGGGAACATAATCATTCTGAGGAGTGGAGACTAAATTAAGAAACAGACACCACGTGGCAGGATCCAGATCTGACTAGATTGAACTCTAGCATCTACCCATGGCAGGAACCAGTCAGATCTCACCACCTGGTAATACCTCATTGCTAGATCTAATCATATCATGCCTCTTTACTCTATGCTTATAAAACCCAACCCTGTCCTCTGCTCAGGAATACAGATTTGAGTGTTTCCATCTATTTCCTTGCCAGTCAACTTGCAGTAAAGCTTTCCTTTTCTCAAATGCCAGTGCCATAGTATTGGCTTCTGTGAATAGTGAGCCAGTTGACTCCTTATTAACACTATTGCCAAAGTTTCCTATGATTTACTTCTTTTGAGATTTTTCTAGGTATCAAGTTATGCCTGCATTTGAGACTCAATTCAAAATTGTCCAGGTAGAATAAAGATGGTTTGCTGTGATAGGAGCAACATTACTGCTTGTTGATACCATTGTGTCTTGGCAATCCACTTAAAACCCAGAAGATGGAGAAATCTAGAAACTACCCAAGGGCAATATAATAGTGAGGTTTAATTGTTACTAATAATAGCAACACATCCCAGGTTAATATCTTTAAGTCCCAGGGTTTGTATGTTTTACATAGTCTCTAAATAGGAATTGCTATGGCATTAAGAATTAGCCTTGATAGCTGCAGTGGTGAATACTGTGATACACTGCTCAGTGATGTGCTTATTATATTTTATGTCACCTGAGTATTTTACATATGTGACTTCTTTAAACCTCACAACCAACCTGTGATATAAAACTAATAATGATTTTTATATGATAAGAGTGTCAACTAGATTAAATGAAATGATCTCCAAATGTATATTATGTACTCTGATGATTAAACATTAAGTAAATGTTAATAATAATCTTTATTGTTAGTTTATCTGTTAATAAATTTGAGCAAATGTTATAATTCATTTACAGAAGGTGACTATAGAAATCTAGACGGTACCTCAGAAAACAAATTGAATAAATTGTTTTTTTATGAAATGAATTTGTCTTGATTTTTCATAATAAATATATTGCTGTCTCACCATAATTGGAAGACTTAAGCAAATACATTCAATATTCAAATGTATTGATTTATTTCACTTTTTTCTTAACTCCTGTTACGTTCCTAGTCCCTTAAAATTAAGAATACTTATCCAAATAATGCTATGTCTACTAAAAGAAACTAAATAGTTCTGTATGTCTGTGCATATTATGAGTTTATTTATCTGGCAATTTTTTATTTCATTTTTGTTTTTGAATACATTCTTATTTTTGCTGTATGATTACTGCTGAAAAAACAGGGAAGATAGTGTTTGTTTTTAGTTTTCTTGCCTCATTTCATTAACTGTCAACCAATTCTCTTTATTTTTCAGATGATTTCAGAAAAATAACCACTTGTCTCTGTAAAATTATTGCAGTATTCAGTAAATCCATATCCCACATCATCAAAGTTGTTAAGTCATCAAGAGTTACATTCATAGAATTGGCCCATCACATCACAAGTTTGTATAAACTTTCAGCTCATCATGGGTTGTGCAGTCATCTTTTTTATTTAATATGTCACATCAGTTACTAGTTTTTTGGAAGGAAAAACTCTTTGATTTTGTAAGCCATAATTGCCTTGTGTTGATTATTGCAACTGTTAAGAATATTATTTAGTAAGAATCTCATGTAGCAGATCGTCCACATTTTTCTTTTTTGCATAACTCTTTACAATATCTTTGATTTGCATTAGGAAATAAACATTAGAAGAATTTTATCAAAATTCTTTAAAAATAATATGTAGTATGTTAGTTTTGGACAGGTAATGAATTTGAGAGAAATGACCAATACAGGATTTGATCATTATTAATGTTGTTAAACCCCTAGTTACCTGATATCTTAAATTTTGTGTGTGTGTGTATTTCAGAAACATCATCATTATCATTATTTTGAGTTGGAGTCTCACTCTGTGGCCTAGGCTGGAGTGCTGTGGCATACTTACAACCACCACAGCTTCTACCTGCTGGGCTCAGTGAGTCCTTCCACCTGAGTCTCCCAAATAGCTAGGACCACAGGCATGTGCCACCATGCCCAGCTAGTTTTTGTTGTGTTGTTATTGTTGCAGAGACAAGGTCTCACAAAGTTGCCCAGGCTGGTGTTGAACCCTTGGGCTCAGGAAATCTTGCTTCCGCCTCGCAAAGTGCTTGGATTACAGGCATGAGCCACTGTACCTGGCAGAAACATTTTCTTATTAAATATATGTATGCAGCCGGGCTCGGTGGCTCAGCCTGTAATCCCGCGCCTTTGGGAGGCTGAGGTGAGTGGATTGCCTGAGCCCGCGGGTTCGAGACCCTCCTGGGCAGCGAGACCTCATCTCTACAGTAAATCAAAAAATCAGCCGGACGTGGTAGTGCATGCCTGTAATTCCAGCTACTTGGAAGGCTGAGGCGGAAGGATCGCCGGAGCCCAGCAGGTCGAGGCTGCGGTGGCCGGGAGCGGCCACTGCACTCCAGTCTGGGCGACAGAGTGAGACTCCAACTCAAAAAAAAAAAATTTAAAAAAATAAATAAATAAATATATGTATGCTTATGTATATATTTAGGAAATTTTAACTTTTCTTCCTGCTGTGTTGAATTCCTATTTCACTAGTCTTTGCTCCATGATTATTACTGGTTGGTTTGGGGTGTTTCTCATATGTTTTAACCTCTTCATTTTTTCCCATCTTGACCTATCTATTGTTTGTTATATTTTACATATTTTTTGGTGAGGAATGAGTCTATATTTTTAGAATTGCTATTAGTAAACACAGCTTCATTCTGCATCATAATTGGTGATCTGCATTCTTATAACGGATGGTAGAGATTTGCTGCTAGCCCCTGTAGGATTTTCCAGTTCTCCAACTACAGAGCCAGTGCATTATCACTAATAGAGCTGAAAAATAAAATACACATGCTTATAGGTAAGTAAATTGTGAATGGGAAATTAGCATGTCTTCATTTATTTTAGGTATGGAGTGTTGCATAGTCATACTATAACTAGCTTTCTCTGTTGCTTTATGGTTTCTAAAATATCTACAAATGCTCTCTCTTTAATCCTCACAACAAACCTGTGGCAATGAGTCAGTAAAACATTCATTGGCACGTGTTTGTTGTGAGGGTCAGGGGAGGTAATCCACCTAGAGGCCTCCTGGAGTTTGCATACCATGTAAGTCAGCACATGTAACTGCTGCTCCTCCTTCATCTCTTTGTAATAATACTGGTGATAGTAGTAACACAAAATGAATTGCTACTACTTTGGTAAAAATAAGAGCACATTTAATAATCATCTTTTATTAGGCCAAAGATCCGAGGATACATTTACAGCAAAATGACTTCTTTGTATTTTTAAGTTTCCGAGCTTAATGTAGATGGGTTCTGTGAAGTTAACACTGCATGTCAGTCTTCACTCAATGTTTTCCAGGAAGTGAATTATCAGCAACCTCACAATTTTGCTTCTAGTTGATAGGATAGTATTTGTCAGCCACCTCTACTCTAGACAGACCAGAGAGACAAATGCACTAAACATGGGCAATGGAAGAGCGAATGTTCATTTTCCATAATAGGAAGTTTTCAAAGACTACTGTATTGTGTATTGGTAAGTAATTTCTGAAGAGAACATTTCTGTGTCACTAATGAATTTGAGTTGAAGGGTGTACAAATAAGCATAGTGATAATAAAAAAACAGTCATTTTTACATGTTTTCACTCAACAAAAGTATTTTAAACATATTTCATTTAAACAGAAGACAATTCTGTGTTTGAAAATGCTAAATTTTACATGATAAAGCCTATGAGGATTTAATGAAACAATCCACAAATCTGCATTAAGGCCCCTGCTTGATAAGATCTTGCTTTTCCGGTGATACAATTACCTAATCAGTTAGTCCAGCTTTTCTTTTCATTGGGAAAACCATGCTACCTTTCCATAGATGGGAAGAATATGATGAAGTTATATGGAACAATTGTATGTATATTTTCCATTATGATTATCTTATTTTCACCATATGTACGGACTGGCTTTTGAGTATGAACAAGGTGCATACTGCTTGTTTATAAATTACCTTTTGTTCCACTACCTTCATTATTTTTAAGTTAATATTATTTGGATTAGAAAACTCAGAGGGTTACTAAAAGAGATTTAAAAAAATGTTACATGCTTTAAATTAGGGGTTCCCATAATTAGGCACATATGTGGGATTCAGGTTGCGCTGTCCTTATGAGAATCTTATACCTCATGATCGCCCCCCATCCATACTCCTAGTTCGTGGAAAAATTATCTTCCATTAAACCGATCCCTGGTGCTAAAAAGTTTGGGGATCCCTGATTTAAGTCATAATCCCAAAAGGCACTTTCATTTTTGAACTCTTAGTAATCCTCAGCTCTTGTAAGAGTTTATTTTATTGACGCTGAGCTCTAGAAGCAGATTCTGAGGGACTTTTCATCTTTCTCAATAGATTTGTTATAGGATCTTCAAGAGCTTTGGGTATGAGAAAATGAGAAGTATAGCTCATATTAAGCCCAGACTGGAATACAGTGGCATATTCATGGTCATTGCAGCCTCTACCTGGGCTCAGGTGATCTTTCCGCCTCAGCCTTCCAAGTAGCTGGAACTACAGGCATGCACCATCATGCCCGGCTAATTTTTATTGATTTATTGTAGAGACAAGGTCTCGCCAAGTTGCCCAGGATGGTCTCGAACCCGTAGGCTCAGGCAATCCTCTCACCTCAGCCTCCCAAAGTGCTGGGATTATAGACTTGAGTCACTGCGCCTGGCCCATATTAAGAATTTTGGAGTGAATTTACTTCCTGGCAGTTAAGTAAGTAGGTTGCAGATGAGACTTTTTCACATTTAAATAAGACTTACTAGATACTATTGTTGTGATAGTATGATTATTTGTTTATTTCTGCGGCTTTTCAGTTTCCATATGTATATTCTACACATTTTCTCAATCCTCATGACAAATCAAAGCTTTAGAATTATTAAGTGTTCCTGTGGTACAGATTTTTTTGTAGGTTTGAAATGTGGAAATTCATATGAAAGTTTGAACTACATATCTGCCAGGTATGTAATCATTCAGCAGATTTTCCTTTTTATTATTATAAATATTAGTAGTGCTAATACTGTAACTCATGCTATCAGTCCTGATAACACTATTATATTAGTACTAAGAAGAGCATTGTCATGATGAGTCATAGGATTCCATGAGTGGTTTTTCATGTACGTATTAGAATGTATTTTGTGTTATTTTTATGCAGTTCACAGATTTTTCTGTGATATACTTTGGATGTTTATGCCAATAGAGATAATTTATTTACAGTGCTAGCACTGAAGCCACTGCAAACACAGATCGGGGGAAGTTAATAGTTGAAGATGACAGATTTTCTTGATTTTGTTTATCCAAGATGTCATTATAAAACAGAATTTTATCACCTTATTTCATTACTTTAATTCAGCATAATTGTTGTTTAGAAATGGTGAGTGCAGACATCCTTGCCTGATTCCTGATCTCAAAAGTCAAGCATTACAACTTTCACAAGTAAGTCTTATGTTAGTTGTAGGTTTTCATAGATGCTTTTCAACCAATTGAGAATATATTCTCCTGTGGCTTATTTGCTGTTATTATTTTTCAGATATGGATGTTAGATTTAGTCAAATATGAGACTCCCCCCAAAAAAACTGGAATTATCTTTTGGTGGGTATGTTCCTTGTAGTACACTTGGAATTTCTTCTGGATCAAATGTCCAACCAAAGTTTTTATCTGAAAGTTTTGAGAAGGTTATATCATGATTTGTGGAAGAAACGTCCTGTGGTCCTTCTACCATGACAACACCCAGTGCAGTGTGTTCAGCAGTTTTTGACCAAAAGTGGCTTGACCCCCCTGTTCCACCCTCCCTATTTACCGGATCTCACCCCGAGTGACTTTTTTTTGTTTCCCCAGATGAAAAAAATTCCTCGAAGGAAAACGTTTTGCTGATTTGGAAAAGGTGAAACAAAAGACAGCACAGACCCTAAAAGGCATCAAAATTGACAAATTCAGAAGCTTTTTTAAACAGTGGGAAAAGTGTTGCAATAGGTGTATTGCATCAAACGGAGAGTACTTTGAAGTTTAAACATGTAAGAAAACATACTTTTATATGAAAAAAAAATCAGGTATTTGGGTTCCTCTCTTGTATTTGCCTGCATCTATTGAGATGATCATCTTTTATTTCCATTTTAATGTGTCAATATGGGAAATTTCCAGTCCTTTCCTGAGTTTCCATTCTCTGCACTGAAGCCAGTATTCTGTCTCTGAGAAGTTGACTGGACAATGGATGGACTCGGAATTGTTTCTCCTCTCTCACAGATAATTGTCATGTGTTGACCAATGTGCAGTGCCTGAAATTTTTTTTCTACTGTGTACTTCTTCAGTTTTTATGTTGTTTTAGGCAGCAGGTAAATTTGGTCCCCGTTCTTCTATCTGATCTGGTACCAGTAATCTCCAATTTCCAAATGTTAGGAGCCTAGACATCCTGAGATATGCAGAGGCTTATGTATAAAAGAAAAGTGATTTTTGCATATTACTTAGCCTCATCACATTATCTCTGACATTAATCATTCTTTTTGAGTTCATTCTTGTTGTATGGTGACAACTGTAGGACTTTTAAGCAGTTTTCAGTAAAGCATTGAACCACCTAATTCATCTGGCAAGAGCATTTTCATTAGCAGTCTTGCAGTCTTCTGTTTTATTAATAAGAGGTCATGATTTTCAGAGAACCGAATTCTGAAATCCTGATTTAGCAGGATTTGGCCTCATGTAGTTTTGTCAAGTTTTATTATTGAAGCATTAATATCTAGAGAACTGTGACTGACTGACAAGTTGCAAAAGAATGAAACAAGACCCCTACCTATCACCATATATAGCAGTCAACTCTAAATGGATCAAAGACCTAAACATAAAACCTCAAACCATAAGAATCATAGAAGAAAATGTAGAAAACACTCTTAGGCACATCAGAGTAGGCAATCAATTCTTGATCAAATCCCCAAAAGCGAATGCCATAAAAGCTAAGATAGACAAGTGGGACCTCATCAAATTGAAAAGCATTTGCACAGCAAAAGAAACCATCAAGAGAGTAGGGAGATAACCCTCAGAATGGGGAAAAATATTTGCCAACTGTGTATCTGACAAAATCCTAGACCTAACACCCGGGATCTACAAGGAATTCAAATTAGCTGAAAGGAGAAAACAAACTACCCTATTAAAAAGTGAGCAAAGGACATGAATAAACATTTTCAAAAGAAGATATACAAGTGGCCAGCAGATACATGAAAAAATGCTCAACCTCACAAATCTTCAGAGAAATACAAACCACAAACCACAATGAGGTAATATCGCGCTTAACTCCAATAAGTTTGGCTATAATTAATAAATCAAAAAACAACAGATGGTGGCACAGGTATGGAGAAAAGGGAACACCTATACTATTGGTGGGAGTCCAAGTTCGGAACCTCTATAGAAAGCAGTGTGGCGATTCCTAGAACTAAAAATTGACCTGCCATATGATCCAGCAATCCATCTCCTGGGAATGTACTTGGAGGGCCATAAATCATTCTACCAAAAAGACCTGCACAGGCATGTTTGTAGGTGCAATATTTATAGTAGCTAAAACATGAAACCAACCCTACTGCTCATCAAAAGCATACTGGATAAAGCAAATGTGGTACATATACATGATGGAGTATTACACAGCCATAAAGAACACCAAAGTCATAGACTTTGCAGCACATTGGATGGACTTGGAGACCATCATACTTGGTCATTTGTCACAGAAACAACTGAGTGCCACATGTTTTCATTCATAAATAGAATCTGAACATTAATCACATTAGCACAAGGGAGGGATTGGCAGTGACAGACCCTGTCAGGGGAGAGAAGGGAGGGCACATAACAACACAAAGGGTACCTGATCCTAAACAAAGGGAAGTTGGAGGCCCAAACTTCACCTGCATGCAGCCTACTTGCGTAGATAATTCTGACTTACACCCCGCATCTCTATAATAAAATACAGTAATAAAATGACAATTTTACCTTATTATTTCTAATTGTAAATATGTATTTAGCCAACATCTTTCCCACTCCCCTCATCCCTAACCACCCCAGCCCTCGGTAAACACCATTCTACTACTTCTATGAGAGTAACTTTTT
This sequence comes from Cephalopachus bancanus, assembly GCA_027257055.1. Lineage (NCBI taxonomy): Eukaryota > Metazoa > Chordata > Mammalia > Primates > Tarsiidae > Cephalopachus > Cephalopachus bancanus. The sequence continues at coordinate 215,036 of JAPVLO010000991.1, read as the reverse complement.
TACGTTCCACATATGGGTGAGATCATGTGGTATTTGTCTTTCTGTGCCTAGCTTACTTTACTTAACGTAATGCCTTCTATGTTCATTCATGTGGTTCCAAATGACAGTTCCTTTTTATACCTGAATAGAACTCCATTGTTCAGTAGGCCTATTATACAGCATGATGACTATAGCCAATGATGATATACTGTCTTTTTGAAAATACAATTTTATATTCTAATTTAAAAATACATTTGAAAAAACGGCAATAACTTACTTCTTAGAATTTAGGAAAGTAGTTTGTTTTTTTTTTTTACTTGGGGGTCTCCCTCTGTTGCCCAGGCTGGAATGCAGTGGCACATTCACACCTCACTGTAGCTTCCGAACTCCTGGGCTGAAAGGATCCACACCCTCCTCATCCGAGTAGCTGGGTCTACAGATGTGTGCCAGCACTCCTGGCTAATTTTTTATAGTTTTTGTACAGATGAGGTCTTACTGCATTGCCTAGGCTGGTCTTGAACTCCTGAGCTCAAGCGGTCCTCCTGCTTCTCAAAGTGCTGGAATTATAGGCATGAGTCACCACACCCAGTCAGAAAGTAGTTTTTAAGTAGAAATGTGCCCTGACATATGATATTTGGCAAGTAATAGTTTTTCTTTCATTCTTTTTTTTTTTTTTTTTGAGTTGGAGTCTCACTCTGTCACCCAGACTGGAGTGCAGTGGCTGCTCCCGGCTACCACAGCCTCGACCTGCTGGGCTCCAGCGATCCTTCTGCCTCAGCCTTCCAAGTAGAGTTTTTATTTCTAACACAGTACCAGGAGTCCCTAAGATCACTCTCAAGCTACCAGCCACCAGTCCATGGCATGTTAGGAATTGGGCCGCACAGCAGGAGGTGAACCGCAGTCCAGCAGTGAAACTTCATTGGTGTTTACAGCTGCTCCCCAATGCTAGCATTACCTCTGAGCTCCGTTTTCTGTCAGATCAGCGGCAGCATTAGATTCTAATAGTACGAATCATACTGTGAACTGCACACATGTGAGGGATCTATGTTGCATACTCCTGATGCGAATCTAATGCCTAATGATCTGAGGTGGTGATGCTAGCGGTGGGTAGCAGCTGTAAATACAGATTAACATTAGCAGTGAGGTTTTATTGTACTTCCCCCCCATCTCCTGCCATGGAAAAATTGTCTTCCATGAAACCAGTCCCTGATGCCAAAAAGGGGACTGCTGCCCTAGAGCAAACACAGGTGTTCACCATAAGTCACATTGTTAGCTTAAACTCTCTGGTCAAACTGATCCAGGGTTGCCAAAGGCCTCAGGTGTATGAAAACAGTCTTATCGGGCAAGAATTCTTTCTTTCTTTTTAAATGACAAGTTTATTTTTGGCTCATATTACATTCCCTATCTGAGTCAGCAAGTGGTTTAGTCTCGCATTGTCTTCAATCAAGTCCCAGATGTCCCAGCCATCAACTTTAAAAATTGGCAGTTGATGTGGCAGAAAGCAAGAAAGAGAAAGAGACAGAGTTTGTGAATTGAGTGCTGGCTCTGAGACCTTCTCCCTGGTAGTAACCTAAGCAATTCGCAATGACCATATTTAAATGTAAAGGAGTGGCATTTCTTCCATCTGCCCAAGTGCCAAGAGATTACTGAAATATTTGCTGAAAACTGCTTATTAGCCATTATCACAGGGTAAAATAGAACCTTTCATTTACTTTGGGACATTGGGCACGTCATCACAATTTCTTTAAATGTCCGTTGTTTCATCTATGAAACGATGATAGTAATTTGTACCTATAAATAATAACTTGTTTTTATTAGTACTGTTATCATGACAAAAAATTATCATTATGACTTATATGTCTTAATTATATACTTTATCCTTTGCTCAGTTATAGTTTAAGACTTGTGATTCACTAGATGTTTCTTTTGTTGCCACCTTCCACATTATTGTAGAAAATATCAGGCAAGAATTCTGGGGACTTAGGTAAACTCTGCCAATGGCCACTACTGACAACAGGCTTTTCTTAGGCATATGCTTGGCAACATAGTCTTAGAGTTAACCCTTTCTTGCCCAAAACTATGATAGTTTTTGCAATTTTAAAAATCTTCATTCTCCTTATGTACTTTCTAAATGCTTCTTCAGTTGATAGAAAAAATTTATATATATCAAAACAAAATAAGCCCATCTTAAACTTTGTATTCTATTGTTAGTAATATTCACTGCGATTCTGATTTCACAATTGGGATATGCCCCACCACTTTCAAATCACTTCTGTACTCTAGTGCATGGAGAAATTAATAAGGCATGTGGTTCTATCATCCAGGTGCTCACAGTACAGTGAGGGAAACAATCGAAAGTATAGATGTTAATACTGACACAAGCTAGAGGACATTTGGGGGAGCTACACACGAAAACTTACGGGAGAAGGAGAGGTGGCTCCTGACCATATGCATCTGAGAAAGCCTCTTGGAGGATGTAAGGTTTTTAACTTGGACTTGGATGGATAGACCCTTGAAAAGAATACACAGGATGTGTTCTGCTTCCCTGCATGACTGCTTTGCTTTCTAGATTGGGGTAAAAGCACCTCTATATTTGAGGGACATGGAAACATTGGTATAAGAGGGAGCATTGTGCTGGGGGCTCAGGCAGGTTTGGTTTAGATAAATTGGGTATGAGAGTGTCAGATTCCCATGTAGGTTTTCTAGCTGATTTTCTCACTGAATTTGGATGAGGGCTAGGGATTTTGAGGAGGAGTGCTTTCAGGAATAACTATTGTATAGGTGATTGGTGTTTCACTTGTCAGGTGGTTCTTGGAGTCTGCGACTAATAACAGGGTATGAAAGACCAAATCTCTCCTCAAGAGTTTATATACATGGCTTTGTCCTGAAGGACACTGCACCTCAGATGTTTCGTAAGGAACAAGGAGTCAAATGACATAGTGGAATAATATAGTATGTGTATGCTCTCCCTGTGGGCATGGGTAATGAAATATTTGGAAGAATTCAATATGTCTGTGAGTAGATTACATTGTAGATCAAATAAGTACAGCTATAATGGTATAACCTGTAAATATAACATTATTACAGAATATAATTATGACCATACTTTAAGCTGTATTCATAATCAACCATAACTATATCTAGCCATAACTACAACTACGGACAACCATAACCAGTTATCACAACTAGTTAATAGTCATAGCCAGTAACAGCAAATAGGCAGAATGTGACTGGCTAGTAGTCATGACTAGTCACCACAACTAGCTAGTAGCTGCAGGTGGTAATCAGACTAGTTAACAACCATAACTAGGTAAGTATCTAACTATAAACATAACGAGTATCTATAATTAGTATTGCCATTAAATCACCACAGCTGACAGACTAAACAAAAATAGCAATACCTACATCTAACCATAGCTTTAACAGTAACTATTGCTAACTATAACAATGGCAAGTATAACCATAATCATATTTGAAGCACAAAAACTGATGCTATGAGCTACTAAAAGCATTCTTCAATCTTAAAATTCATTTGGTGTTGGGATATAAGAATGCTGCAGTGTGGGAAAGAAGAGAATGTTGGGTATATTGGGATTGCTGGAATACCAATAGAGCGTGTAGGTTCTGCTGTGAGGTTTATGTACTTTTGGAGGGTCTGATGCCATGAGGCTTGTTGCCCAAGTGAACTACACAATGCGTAGTCATCTTCAATTCCCTGCTTGGTTCAAAGTAGGGAATTACAAATCCCTAGTAACAGGTGGGGCTGGGCAAGGAAAGTGGCTACTAGTTCTAAAAATGGGGTCTGTTGAGAGTACACAACATGAGTGCTTACTGGTCAAGTGTATGAGACTAAGCATTGTAAGAGATGGGGTGAGGCCAGGCTTGGTGGCTCAGTCTGTAATCCCAGCACTTTGGGAGGCCGAGGCGAATGGATTGCCTGAGCCCGTGGGTTCGCGACCCACCCGGGCAACTTGGCGAGACCTTGTCTCTACAATAAATCAAAAATTAGCTGGGTGTGGTAGTGTGCGCCTGTAGTTCCAGCTACTTGGAAGGCAGAGGTGGAAGGATCGCTGGAACCCAGCAGGTCGAGGCTGCGGTGACTGGGAGCATGCCACTGGACTCCAGTCTGGGCGATAGAGTGAGACTCCAACTCAAAAAAAAAAAAAAAAAAAAAAAAAAGAGAGAGATGGGGTGAGAAACTAGTAACACCCACCAAAAAGTATTTTCAGTCCATGAAGCAGAAAGGGTAGCTATCTAATTGAGAATATTGTTGAAAGTGGTTTTCTATAGCTAATAATGGGTTGAGAGGGTAGGTAAAACCAGAGTTGGTTCCATGTGGGCATAGAGCCACTTCAGATTGCACTGATTCTTCCTTATCCTGCGACTAGTTAAACACACACGCACACACAATGGCTTATGGCCTTCTAATCACCCTGGAGCAGAGGTGATCAAAGGAACTAGTCTGCTGTTCATTTGGGCCAAAGTGAATTGGTTCCAACTCAAATCTGACTAGTGGAGTGCTTACTTTGATAAATCTTGTGGAGAAGTTTCTCTGGATGTGTGGAAAGTCAGCTCCCCAGGTTACCTTTAGCCACTCATGTTGCCTCTACCCATTTTCTGTTCCTATTGTTTTTTTGAAACATTCTCTCACCCATGGTTGGCAAGTAGGCTTAATAACTGAGATGAAATCATCCCATCACTAGGGTAAGCTTGTAGCAGAAAATTACATCTGGGTGTAAATGTAAGAAATCATATTTTAGACTGAAGATTATACAATACTAATAAAAGAATATGTAAATAGATAAAGAGATGTACCATGGATTGTTTTGGATTGGAAGTGTTAATATAGCAAAGACATCAATTCTCCCCAGATTGAAATATAGGCTTCACACAATTCCTCTCAAAATCTCAGCTGTGTGTGTGTGTGTGTGTGTGTGTGTGTGTGTGTGTGTGTGTGCGTGTGTGTGTGTGTGTGTGTGTGTGTGTGTGAGAGAGAGAGAGAGATCATTTTCACATTTATATGGAAATTCAAAAGAACTAAAATAGATAAAATAATTTTGAAAAAATTTAGTACGAGGAATAGGTCTACTTGATTTCAAGACTTAGATAGCTACATTACTTAAGATTGTGTGATATTCGTAGAAAGACACAGATCAATGTAAGAGAACACAAACCGCAGACATTGAGCTACATAAATATGCCTAACTGATTTTTAACAATGGTATAAAAACCATTCAATGGAAGACAGATAATGTTTTCACCAAGTGATACTGGAGCAATAAAACATCTATAGGACCAAAATGATCCTTGATCTAAGTCTTAGACTAATGCAAAAATTAAATCAACATGGATTATGATCTTAAATCTATTAAACTTTTAGGGGGGAAAACATTGTGGATGTGTGAGGACAAAAGATATATGGGAACTCTGGACTTTGCACAGCTAAGTTTTGCTGTGAAATTAAAGCTGCTGTAAAAAAAAAGTTTATTTAAGAAAATAAAGATTCTTGAAGATCTACAGTAGTCAAGCAGTTCTTAGACTTGACACCAACAGCCCTATCGATAAAAGGGAAAATGGATAAATTTGACCCATCAAAAGTAAAATCATCAGACCAGTCACCATGGCTCATGCTTTAATCCTAGTGCTCTGGGAAGCTGAGGTGGGAGGATCACTTGAGGCCAGTTTGAGACTAGCCTGGGCAACATACATAGAGAGACCTTGTCTGTACAAAAATTTTTTAAAAATAGCCAGGTATGATATCAACTCTGGTAGTCCCCGCAACACAGGAGGCTGAAGCTGGAGGATCTCTTAAGTCATTTGAGACTGCAACGAGCTTTACTTGTGCTACAGTATGCTAGCTGGGCAACAGCGTGAGACTTTGCCTCTAAAGATGGTAGTAGATAGATAGATAGATGATAGATAGATAGATAGATAGATAGATAGATAGATAGATAGATAGATAAACAAGATAGATCGATCTTCAGACTCTGTTATCTTCTCTATCTTTACTATCAATTTCATCATCTGGTAACGATTGCATTCTACCGGTTACAAAATATTATCATTGAGGAAAGTGGATTAAGGGTAAACAGGACTTCTGTATTTCTTATAACTGCAGGTGAACCTATAATTATGTGAAAATAGAAAGTTAAAAAACTATGCAGATTTTAATCAACTCATTCCATACTTTTGAACTCAGCATCTCTGGAAAGCATTACTATGCTATTTAAGTGATTGCAATCTTTGTTCCTTTTTATTTCTGAGTAGTATTCCAAAATATGGATGTATTGCAATTATGGTGAATGAAAGAAGCCTTTCTTCAAACATTTCATGCTGCATGATTTCACTTACATAACATTCTTGAAGTGACACATTATGAAAATGGCGAACAAATCAGTGGTTGCGAAGAATATTATTGAGAATCTGGGCACAGGTTGAAATGGACATGGCATCAAAGGAACAACATCACTTTCACAAAATTCTTTGACTATAATCTCTAGCTATATGAGTATAGAATGATTATGAATGGCTTTGAGCAAAATCAGTATCTTGAAAAAATAGAACTTGTTTTTCTCTTGTTAGGTGTTCACCAGAATTTATTATGCAAACCATTTTTTCCTTGGGATTATTATGCTGTTTTTCATAGATGTTTAGAAAAGATGTCATTCCTAGTAGTTTTTCATGTTTCTTTTCCCTTTGACTATAATTCCAGTTACGTGATATTGTTAACTGACAAGTGCTGGTGAACAGGCAATGTATATATTTATATGTTTCTTGCTAACCCCAATTCACTATCCCTTGTTACTCTATCTTAGATCATTGTAGTTCAAAAGTCTGACCAGTTTTATGGATTACATTTATATAAAGACTCATATCATTCCTTTATTAACTGCTTTAAAATACAATGTCCAAAAAGGGGAGTAGGGTAGCACCTTGGTTTTTCTCCTTATGTTGTCCTAAGAACTTTTCTACTTTTCTTTATTTTTTGTTGAGTTAGATTCTCAATCTCTCTCCCAGGCTGAGTGTAGTGGCACAGTCATGGCTCAAATTTCTGGGAAACCTCAAACTTCTGAGCTCAAGCAATCCTCCCACCTTGGCTTCCCAAAATGCTAGAATTACAGGCATGAGCCACTGTGCTCGGCTACTTTTCCACTTTTATTTTAGGAAGCTTTGTATTTATTCTGATAGCTAGACCATATCATTCTGAGTTGAAAGACTTTGTTTCCAAAACATGATTGACTGCCATTATGTCTTCCTGAGTTATTAGCATCGGGAGACATTTTAATATATAAAAAGAGAATTTGGCTGGGTGCAGTGGTACATGCCTATAATCTCAGCACTTTGGGAGGCCGAGGTGAGAGGATTGCCTGAGCCCAGGGGTTGGAGACCTCATCTCTATAATAAATCAAAAATTAGCTGGGCATTGTGGCGGGTACCTGTAGTTCCAGCTACTTGGAAGGCTGAGACAGAAGGATCACCTGAGCCCAGAAGGTCGAGGCTGCAGTGGTTGTGAGCATGCCACTTCACTTCAGCCTGGGCGACAGAGTGAGACTCCAACACACACACACACACACACACACACAAAATAGAGATTTTAACATTTGTGGTTAATTCTATTTATGAGAAGAATCCATGAAAGAATGTATTTCTTGCCAGGCAGTGCAGGGGTTTGTAAATATAAATTGAACATGTTATACACAAGTACATATGAAACCTAATCTTGTGATGATAAAATTGTTTTTGTTTCTGTGTTGGTAATAAGGTTCCAAACATTCTGTTATATGTTAATCTCTTGTATTCCTCATGGCAAACTAAAAGTGTAGAATTATTAAAACCTCCGTTTCAGCTGGGCACAGTGGCTCAAGCCTGTAATCCCAGCACTTTGGAAGGCTGAGGCAAGAGAATTGCCTGAGCTCAGGGGCTCAAGACCAGCCTGGGCAACTTGGTAAGGCCTTGTCTCTACAATAAATAAAAAAATAAGCCAGGCGCCGTAGGGCGCCCCTGTAGTTCCAGCTACTTGGAAGGCTGAGGTAGAAGGATCATCTGAGCCTAGCAGGTCAAGGTTGGGGTGGCTGTGAGTGTGCCACTGCACTCCAAGTCTGGGCAACAGAATGCGACTGACTAAAACAACAACAAAAACCTCTGTTTCTGTTTCTGTTTTTGTTTTGTCTTGTCTTGTGTTTTTATGTCTGTGTGTGTGTGTGTGTGTGTGTGTGTGTGTGTGTGTGTGTGTGTGTGTGTATCTGTGTTCCCATCTAATGAGGAAGTCCACGTGAAAGTCGAGTATATTGCCAACCAGGTAAGCAAACCTTTATGAGATGATCCATGTTACTACTATCACTTCTAACATAACTATAACTCCTACTGGTGCTACTTTACTTCTAATATTTGTATTAAAAGTAATTTTCCAGGTATTGGTTTTAACAAGTGGAAAACGCTGGGGCTTTTTTGAGTCGGGGGTCTCAGTTTTTCGACCCAGCTGAAGTGCAGTGGCACCATCATGACTACAACAGCCGCAACCTGCTGTGCTCAGGTGATCCTTCTGCCTCAGTCTTTCATGTAGCTGGGAGTATAGGCGTGCACCACCATGCCCAGCTAATTTTTTAATTTTTTTATAAACTTCATATTTTCTATTAAAAGGACTCATGTTCATTTTAAATAAATTCAAACAATATAAAGCAGAAGAAAATGGAATTTCAACATACTATTCCAAACTACACCCCCAGATTTCTCCATGTTAACATTCAATAATTATTGAGTCAAGAAATAAATCATAAATTTATATCATTTAGAATTGTTCTAATACTTTATTCTCTGACTTAGTTAATGTTTTTGGCATTTGTTAACTGGCATTCAATTTGAAGAGAAATTTGTCCAACTATGATATTGAGTCAAAATGTCTGTTTTGGAAATTTTTAGAATATACTCTATTTTATTGGCATTGAATATTGCTGTAAAATCTGAGATCAGTCTAGGTTTATTTTGTTCTCTCTTGTAGGTGAATTATTTTTTGTATTTTCATGTTAAAACCTTTCTTTACCTTTATGTTCTGTAAGTTAACCATGGTCTATCTTGATACTTCTTGTTTTTATGATTTTTTCCCATGAAATATTGTATCTTTTTAGTTTGCAAACTCATGTCTTCTTATATTTCACATTTACATTGAATCATTTTTGTCTGTTCTATACAATTTTCACATTTTCATTTTTATTTTTTGTTATTTATTTTTTTACCCATTATGATGGTCTTTTTTTCCTTATTCATCCTCACCCTTATTGATGAGGTATGCTCCTCCTTCCTCTAGAAGTTTCCCTCAAATGCCAATCCCACCCAGCCTCCCCTGACAGTTTCCCACTACTGCCAATCACTTTCTTATAGTATTATAATTGTTCAAGGTCTGCTTATGAGTGAGAACATATGGCTCTTTGTTTCTGTGATAGATCACTGAGTATGATCGACACTAAATCCATCCAAGTTGCTGCAGAGTCCAATGTTTGTCCTTCTTTATGGCTACGTAATATTCTATTGTGTATATGTACCACACTTACTTTATCGAGTCCAGCTTCGATGGGCAACATGGTTGGTTCCATGTTTTTGCTATTGGGAATAGGGCTGCAACAAACATATGTGTGCAGGTATCTTTTTTGTACAATAATTTGAGTTCATCCAGGTATGTTCCCAATAGGGGAATTACTGGGTCATATGGAAGGTCAATTTCTAGTTCTTTCAGAAATCACCACACTGTCTTCCAAAGAGGTTGCACTAGTTTGCATTCTCACCAGCAGTGTAGAAGCGTTCCTTTTTCTCCACATCCTTGCCAGCATCTGTTGTTGTTTGTTTTATTAATGATGACCATTCTTACTGGGGTTAGGTGGTATCTCAATGTGGTTTTGATTTGCATTTCTCTCATGATGAATGAGGTTGAGCTCTTTTTCATGTGTCTGTTGGCTGCCCGTATATCTTCTTTTGAGCAGTGTCTATTTATGTAGCTTGCCCACTTTTTAATGGGGCTGTTTGTTTTTTTCCTTTCAGCGCATTTGAGTTCCCTGTAGATCCTAGATGTTAGGCCTCTGTCAGATATACAGTTGGCAAATATTTTTCCCATTCTGTAGGCTGTCTCCATGCTCTCTTGATGGTTTCTCTTGCTTTGCAGAAGCTCGTTAGTTTGATGAGGTCCCACTTGTCTATCTCACTCTTAAGGTATTGGTCTTTAGGGTTCTGAATAGGAATTGGTTGCCACTTCCAGCTTCCATAAGGGCATCTCCTGCATTTTCTAAGATTCTTTTTTTTTTTTTTTTGAATTGGAGTCTCACTCTGTCACCCAGACTGGAGTGCAGTGGCCACTCCCGGCCACTGCAGCCTCGACCTGCTGGGCTCCGGCGATCCTTCCGCCTCAGCCTTCCAAGTAGCTGGAATTACAGGCGCGCGCTGACATGTACAGCTAATTTTTTGATTTATTGTAGAGATGAGGTCTCGCCAAGTTGCCCAGGCGGGTCTCGAACCCGCGGGCTCAGGCAATCCTCTCAACTCAGCCTCCCAAAGTGCTGGGATTACAGGCTGAGCCACCGAGCCCGGCTTCTGAGATTCTTATAGTTTGAGGTCTTATGTTTAGGTCTTTGATCCATTTAGAGTTAATTTTTGTGTATGGTGATAGATAGGAGTCCTAGTTTTTTAATTTTATTGTAGAGACGAGGTCTTACAATGTTGTCCATGCTGGTCTCAAACTCTTGGACTCAGACAATCCTCTCGTTTCACCGCCCAAAGTGCTGGGATTACAGGCATGAGCCTCTGTGCCTAGCCCAAATACTTGGTCTTTTAGAGGATAAACAACTTGCAAATGTTTCACTGCAAGTGGACTTGAAAATATAATATACATTTTAAATAAATATTTTAAATTCTTTACACATCTGGCAAAATTAGGCAGTACTTTCCAATTAGATATTTAATCATGTATGTGAGTGTTCTTCTCCATGTGTCTTTTTGTTCAGTATATACCTACCTTGTGCTTTTTTTTTTTGAGTTGGAGTCTCACTCTGTTGCCCAGACTGGAGTACAGTGGCTCGCTCCTGGCCACCGCAGCCTCGATCTGCTCGGCTCCAGCGATCCTTCTGCCTCAGCCTTCCAAGTAGCTGGAACTACAGACGTGTGCTACCATGCCTAGCTGATTTTTGATTTATTGTAGAGACAAGGTCTCACCAAGTTGGCCAGGTGGGTCTCAAACCCCCAGGCTCAGGCAATCCATTTGTCTTGGCCTCCCAAAGTGCTGGGATTACAGGCTGAGCCACCGAGCCCGGCCCCTTGTGGTTATACAGTATTATTTGTAATGTGCCAAAGTTGTAAGAACTCCTGTTCAATTTTAATGCCCAAGTGTGTTTGTTGTTTTGTTTTCCCAATGAAATTAATAAGTGATATGAGTGATATAACATAGTTGTCAATTCTCCAAGACACTCCACATGTATTCATAAAATGATAAAAATGTATTTCCTTTGATGATGCTTCCTGTAACATATTAGGGAGGGAGAAACTTAGTGTTTGCAAATAAAAAACTTTGATTTTTGTTCCAAGATTAAAATTTATTTTTTTTGAGTTGGAGTCTCACTCTGTCTCCCAGACTGGAGTGCAGTGGCCGCTCCCGGCCACTGCAGCCTCGACCTGCTGGGCTCCGGCGATCCTTCCACCTCAGCCTTCCCAGTAGCCGGAATTACAGGCATGCGCTACCATGCCCGGCTGATTTTTTTGATTTATTGTAGAGATGAGGTCTCGCTGCCCAGGTGGGTCTCGAACCCGCGGGCTCAGGCAATCCACTCACCTCAGCCTCCCAAAGGCGCAGGATTACAGGCTGAGCCACCGAGCCCAGCTCCAAGATTAAATTTACACATTGAATTTTTATCAGCTTAGTTGGCTGCATTGAAGTCAGCATCATGATTTTAGTATTCACTATGCTGTCAGAATGATTTAATTGCATATGGATCATATATTTTGTTCCTGGAATTGACATTCATTTCTAGTTGTTATTATCTCCCTTTATTTTTATTGTATATTAACAATTTATAGTTATATATATTTATGAGATATAAAGTAGTGTTATAATTTTTTTAAATACAATGTAGAATGATAGTTGGGCTCAGTGGCTCAGCCTGTAATCCTGCGCCTTGGGAGGCGGAGGTGAGTGGATTGCCTGAGCCCGTGGGTTCAAGACCCGCCTGGGCCACTTGACGAGACCTCATCTCTACAATAAGTCAAAAATTAGCCGGGCGTGGTAGCACGCGCCTGTAGTTCCAGCTACTTGGAAGGCTGAGGCGGAAGGATTGCCGGAGCTCAGCAGGTCGAGGCTGCAGTGGTCAGGCGCGGCCACTGCACTCCAGTCTGGGTGACAGAGTGAGACTCCAACTCAAAACAAAAAACAAAAAAAAACAATGTAGAATGATTAAATGGGTTTATCTAGCTTATGACTTGGTGGAAAATAAATTTAATTTCTATTTTCATGATTTTTCTTTTTTTTTTTCTTTCTTTTGAGTTGGAATCTCACTCAGTCGTCCACTGGAGGGCAGTGGCCACTCCCGGCCACCGCAGCCTCAACTCGCTGGGCTCCGGCAATCCTTCCACCTCAGCCTTCCAAGTAGCCGGAATTACAGGCATGTGCTACCACGCCCGGCTGATTTATTTTTCAAATGATTTCAATTTGATTGTTTTACATAAACATTTGTAAATTAGTGTTTATTCATTTAGTTCTTTGTTTTAAATTTGTTTTAAATTTACATGTATTTCTTTTTCTTTTTTTTTTTAAAGATGTGGGGTACAATTCAGGATTAGGTATGCAAATATTCATTATGCAAGTACCCTTGTGGATGAGGTGTGCCCCTCCCTTCCCTGGCGGTTTCCCTCTTTTTGGTATACAGTACTGAGTTGTGGCACGTGAATAGGGTAATTTAACCACCATCACTAGCAAGACACAGAACAGTTAAATCACGACAATTTCTCCAGATTTCTAGTTTTGCCTTTTGCAGAATGCCATACAAATACAGTCAATACACCTGTCTTTTATTGCTGTATGACAATTCATTGGATGGAGGTTGCACATTTATTTGTCTAGTAGCTGAAGGCCAGTTAGGTTGTTTACATTTCTGGGAATTAAGCGTATGTCTGATAAAATACATTTGCATACATCTGTGTGAATACAGATTTTCTTTTCTCTTGGTCAGATACCTAGGATTAGAAAGACTGGGTCATGTGATAAACGTATGTTTATAAGAAAGTGCCAAATTCTTTTCTATGGTGGAAGTACCATTTTGCATTTCTACCAGTTTTGTATGAGAGTTCCATTTCTGGTTCCTTCTTTCCTCCATTTGTATTGCCAGCTGAATGTTTGGTGTTTGGTGTGTGTGGGTGTGTATCTTTCTAATCAGCTGACAGTGCCAAATCTATGTGGTTTAATTTGTATTGTTAGACTCTTCCTTCACAACACACATCAAGTAATTCAAAATGAATCAAAGGACTACTGTAAGAGCTGAAAATATTATAAGAAGAAGATGTAGGTGGAATGCTTTGTAATCTTGAATTATGTAATACTATAGAAGAAACAACGAAACAAAAAATAAAGTGAACTTCACCAAGATAAATTTTCTAGAAAAGTTGTGTATCAAAGTGAACTATCAAGAAAGGGAAAAGACAATGTGATGAATGGGAGAGCATATTTGCAAACTGTGTATCTGATAGTGTACTTATATTTAGAATACAAAAGGAACACACATCTCAATAATTAAAAGGAAAACAACCCAATTTTAAAATGGAGAAAAGGCCGGGCTCGGTGGCTCAGCCTGTAATCCCGTGCCTTTGGGAGGCTGAGGTGAGTGGATTGCCTGACCCCGCGGGTTCGAGACCCGCCTGGGGAGCGAGACTTCATCTCTACAACAAACCAAAAAAATCAGCTGGGCGTGGTAGCGCATGCCTGTAATTCCAGCTACTCGGAAGGCTGAGGCGGAAGGATCGCCGGAGCCCAGCAGGCCGAGGCTGCGGTGGCCGGGAGCGGCCACTGCACTCCAGTCTGGGCGACAGAGTGAGACTCCAACTCAAAAAATAAAAATAAAAATAAAATAAAATAAAATGGAGAAAGGAAAATTAATTAATGAATTAAAAAATTTTAAAAAGAAAAAAATAAGTTGGAGAAAGGATCCGAATACATATTTATCTACTAAAAACATCCACAAATGGCCAATAATCACAACAAAATATGTTATGCATCTTTTGCCAACAGGGAAATGCAAATGAAAACCAACAATGAGTTGCCAGTTATACTTTCTAAGATTTCTAATCAATAAGATACAGAGTAAACAAGTGTCAGCAGAGATGTGGAGAAATGGGAACCCTCATACATTGCTGTTGGGAATATATTGTCATGTAGTCATTTGGAAAAGCAGTTTGGTAGTTCTCCAAGTAGTTAAGCATTGGGTAACCCTATGACCCTGCAGTTCAACTCCTAGTTATTACTTAGAAAAACTGGAAACATCTATACACAATAAAACTTGTAAATGGATGTTCACAGAATGTATATTCCTAATAGCCATAAAAGTGGAAGCAATTCAAATATTCATCAATTAATGAATGGATAATAAAACATAGTATATTTATACAATAGAATATTATTCAGCAGTAAAAAGAAGTTAGATATTGATAGATGCTATAACATGGGATGAATCCCAACAGAAAAGACCACATAGTGTATGATTCTGTTTATATGAAATATCAAAGGGTAAATCTATAGAGACAAAGTAGCTATGTGGTTACCTCAGGTTGGGGGTTGGGGGAATTTAGGAGGTTCTTATGGGTACTGTATTTTTTTGGTTCTTATGGGTACCATATTTTTTGTGTGTGGTATGAAAATGTTCCAATATTAGATTGTGATGATGGTTGCACCACTCTGTGAATATACAAAAAAAGTCATTGAATGGCACATTTTAACTGGGTAAATTGTACGATATGTGAATTACCTATCAAGAAGGCTTTTAAAATCAGCATCATATTGTCAACTGTCAGTGAATGTGTTTTTCTTTTTAATATGGAATGCCAAATGATAGTTTTCTGAAAAATCAATATCCTTAGAAAAGTAGACATGGCTCATTTCCTCCTGATGAGTTTATATGACTAGTTATATCCTCCATTTTTGTTCCCTTAAATCCATTAGAGTCTGGTCTTGGTAGATGTCAAGAAAATATATGATAAGTACAATAGTAGCAGACAATGGGCATATTTTTTCTTTGCTCTGTATCATCTTAATTTGCTTACTTTGGTGAAGAAAGATGATTCTTTGCTACAATTGTGTCAAGCTTTGAAAGGTATGATAGGTGAAATGTCACATGGGTATTGATAGTTTCAATTGATATTTTGAGGGAGGTTCTAGTCATGGCCATGAGAACTGGTTCAGGGTTACATGTCTTCTTACATACTGTCTTTACAACTTCTTTCAGGTTAAGATGGATTCAGGGAAAATCAGAAAATGAGAGGCCTATAGTGGAATTCAACAGAAATAAGTTAAAATTTAGTTTCTTCTCAAAGGATCAAGAGGAAGTTAAATTTCTGCCCTCCCACCTTATTTCTGGTGCTCTTATGAAATTCTGGGTGTCTTGTCACAATTTTTCTATGGATTTGAACTGAAGAATGTATAGAAAAAAGGATGTGGTTGGTGTAGTTTAAGTTTCCTTTTAACTTCAGGGAGCATCAAATCATTTGAAATGAACAAAGAAAACAGGGCCAAGACAGTTCACTCCTGGCCTGGACAATCATACAGGTACACATAGAGCAAGTGAGAGGATCTTCACTGAGGGTTAGATACAAACTGGAGGGTAGTGAAGTGGGTATTTCCTAGGAGTCAGGAATAAATAAATTAGTGTTCAGGCCTCATGTTGTGCTGAAGGGAGTGATGAAATCTGCTGAGGTTTATGGTGGGGGATGGGGCAGTGCCTCCACATTCAGACATGTTGTGTCCCATGCCCTACTCAGCAAGATGCCAGTCACATCAATTGCATATTGCTGGTTCTCTCCTGGGTAGAGTAAGACTCACCAAGAACATGTTTGTGGTGACCTTCAGACCAGTGATGTGGAGATGCCGGCGCTTTGAGCTGCCTTCTCTGATACCAAGAGATCCTGAGCAGGCACCTAGAACAAAGGCATCCTCAAGATGATTTTAGTGGTCCATTCTTAATAACACGAACACTTATAGGTTAGAGAACATAAAGATAGCAGAGATAAAGAACTTCCTAATTGAGGAAGAAGAAATGGGAACATCTTCTCTACTGGCACTACCAATTATCCAGATGCACATAGAGCAGGTGAGTGAATCCTCATTGAAGGAGGGCTGCAATTGGAAGGGCAGTGGAGTGGGTATTCTTTAGGACTTAGGGATAAATATGATTAAGGTTCAGGCTTCATGCTGTGCTGAGTGGAATGATGGAAACTGCAGGGGGTTTCTATAGGTTTCTATAGGGGATGGGACAGGACTTCCACATTAAGCCATGATGTGTTGCTTGTTATTTTCCAGGTATACTAAGTCTCCTCAAGAACACGTATGGTGAACTTCAGCCAAGTGATGGGTGTAAGCTGCAGATGTCTGAGAAACCTTACCTGTACCCAGAGTATCATAGATGGCCACCTCAACCTCAGTCTTCCTCAAAATTATTTCAGTGGTCCATTTTTTTAACAACATGAACACTTCTAGGTAAGAGAAGATAAAAATAGAGGAGATGAAGATACTTCCTAGTTGAGAAACTGGAAACTATCTTGTTCTCTCCGGGTCCTGAAAGTTATCCAGGTAAATATAGAGCAGGTGAGAGAACCCTCGTTGAAGACGGGCTACAAGGTAGAGGGTAGTGGTCTGGGTAGTCCCTAGGACTTAGGAATAAAAAAGATCAGGATTCAGGCATAACACTCTACTCAGCGGTGGGTCGGGGGTGGGAGGAGTGATGAAAGCTGCAGGGAGTTTACAGTTTACATGCTATGTGCAGTACCCCATCTAGAAATGTATCAGTCACGTAGGCTGCTTGTTAACGGTTTCCATCTAGGTAGAGTAAGGCTCACCTAATACAAGGATTCAGTAGCCTTCTCATTGGTTATGGGGGTGCAAATGCAGGTGCCTTGAACTGCCTTACCTGATCTTGGGATACTAGGTGGCCACCTATACCTCAGTCATTCTCAAGATGATTTCAGTGGTTCATTCTTAACATGAATTACAAGTTATAAAAGGTAAAGAAAGAGAAGCCTTACATACTTCATAATAGATTTGTTCTCTCCTGATCCTGCCTATTGACAGTTATACATAAAAGAGTTTAGAGGATCCTCGTGGAAGATGTGATGAAGGTTGAAGGAGTGGTAAGTGGGTATTCCTTAGGACTTACTAATAATTAAGATCAGTGTTCAGGCCTCATGTTGTGCTTAGAGGAGAGATGAAAGTGGCAGGGGGTTACAGTGGGGTATGGGACAACAGTTTCATGTTGAGACATGTTGTGTGCATTACCTAACCCAGAAAGGTATCAGTCATATCTCCTACATGAGTTTGATTCCTCTGGGTAGAGTAAGGCTCTCCACATACAGGTATTTTGTGACCTTCTGACTAGTGGTAAGGTTGAAGCTGCAGGCGCCTCAAGCTATCTTACCTTATCTTAGGAGATAGTAGATGGCCACTTGGACCTCAGTCATCCTCAAAATGACTTCCATGTGCCATTCGTAGCAACAGGCACACCAACAGGCTAGAGACGATAAAGACTGGAAGGCTGAATATTCTTCCTAATGGAAAAGAATATTGGATTAAGCTTGTTCGTCCCTGGTCCTGCCAATTGCACAATAATACACAAATTAGGTGAGAAGATCCTCACTGAGGGTGGAATGCAAATTGAAAGGGAGAGGAGTATTTCCTAGGACCTATCAGTAAATCAGGCTTCATCCTGTGCTTAGGGAAGAGATAAAAGCTGTGGGCAGTTATAGTGGGTGTGCAGTGCTCTGTCCAGAAAGGTATCAGTGACTTAGACTGCTTGTGACTAGTTCCTTTGTGGGTAGAGTAAGTCTTACCAAATACAAGTATATTTGGTAACCTTTTGACGTGTGATGGAGGTTTAACTGCAGGCACCTTGAGCTTCCTTACCTGATCAAAGGAGATACTAGGTGGCCAGTCATCCTCAAGGTGATTTTCATTGTCCATTTCTAATAACAAAGACCTGTAAGTCAGAGATGATTAAAAACAGAGGAGATAGAAATACTTCCTAATACATGAGAACAAGTTTGTTCTCTCCTAGTCTTGCCAGTCTCCCAGGTAAATGTGAAGAATATGAGTGGGTATACAGTGAGGGAAGGACACAGGTTGGAGGCCTTTGGAGTGGGCATTTCCTAAGATTTACGAATAAAGAAGTTCAAATTTCTGGCATCATGAACCAGTGGGTGAGTGATCAACGCTGCAGGGGACTACAGTGGGGTTATGAGCCAGCAGCTGCACAGTCAGACATGCTGTGTTCAGTACTTTACCCAGAGCGGTATCAGTCATTTATACTACATGTGTCTGATGTCTCCCTGGGTAAAAGAAAGCTCACCGTGTACAAGTATTTGGTGGCTTTGGACCAGTGATAAAGTTGAAACTACAGGCACCTAGAATTGCTTTACCTGATCTCGGGGGATACTAGGTGGCTACTTGGATCTCAGTCATTCTCAAAGTGTTTTCTGTAGTTCATTTCTACCAACCTGGCACCAAAAGGTAAAGAAGATAAAGACAGAGGAGGTGAAGATACTTCCTAGTTAGATGAGAAATGAGAACATGCTTGTTGTCTGTTGGTCCTCCCAATCACCCAGGTAAATATAGAGCAGGTGAGAGGGGGTATTCGGGCAGGGATGTAAGGTGAAGGCCAGTGGATGGGTATTTCCTGTGACTTACGAATAAATAAGGTCAGGGTTCAGGCATCATGGAGGAAGTGATGAAAGCTGCAAAAGATCCACATTCAAATACACTGTGGGCCGTACCCTACCTAGAAAGGTATCAGTCATTTATACTAAACGTGTCTGTTGCCTCTCTGGGTAGATTAAGGTTCACCCAGCACAGGTATTTGGAGGCCTTCCTACTAGTGATGGAGATGAAGCTTCAGGTGCCTTGAGCAGCCATATCCAATCTTAGGAGATAGAGCATGGTCACCTAGCCTCAGTCATTCTCAAGAGAATTTCAGTGGTTTATCCCTAACACCATGAATCCCTGGAGGCTAGAGAAGGTAATAAGAGTTGCTGAAGATACATGAGAAATTGGGAGCAAACTTGTTTCTCCTGGCCTTATTACCCAGGTCAATATAGAGCAGGTGAGTCAGAACTCATCCAGGAAGGATCATAGTGAAGTCCAGCAGCATGGGTGTTCCATAGCCCTTAAGAATCTATAAGACCAGGGTTCTGACGTAATGGTGTACCGGGTGGTTAATGAAAACTGCAAGTGGTTACGTTAGGGTATAGAGCAATAGTTCTACATTCAAACCACTGTGTACAGTGCTCTACCCAGACAGGTATCAGTCATTTATTCTGCATGTGTCTGATGCCTCTCTGGGTAGAGGAAGGCTCACAATGTACAAGTATTTGGTGACTTCGAACCCGTGCTAAAGGTGAAACTACAGGCACCTTGAAATGCTTTACTTGATCTTGGGGAATACTAGGTGGTTACTTGGATCTCATTCTCAAGGTGCTTTCTACACTCTATGTCTATCAACCTGACACCTACAGTTAAAAGAAGATAAAGACAGAGGAGGTGTTGGTAATTCCTAGTAGGTGGGAAACGGGAACATGCTTGTTGTCTCGTGGTCCTCCCAATCCCCAGGTAAATATACAGCAGGTGAGAGGTTACTCAGGGAGGGATGCAAGGTGTAGGCCAGTGGATGGATATTTCCTACGACTTACAGATAAATAATTTTGAGGTGAAGGGGTCATGGCTACTGGGCAGGTGATGAAAGCTACCAGGACTTTCCTTGGGTATGTGGCAGAAGCTCCAGATTCAGATATGTTGTGGGCTGTACCCTACCCAGAAAGGTATCAGTCATTTATACTAAATGTGTCTGGTGCTTCTCTGGGTAGATTAAGGCTCACCCAGCACAGATATTTGGAGGTCCTCCTACTAGTGATGCAGTTGCAGGTACAGGTGCCTTAAGGTGCCTTATCTGCTCTTAGGAGAAAGGGCATAGTTACCTAACCTCAGTCATTTTCAAGATTTTTTCCAGGGAATTATTCCTGACACCATGAATCCCTAGAGGTTAGAAAAGGTAAAAACAATTGCTGAAGATACATGAGAAAATGGAAACAAGTTTGCCTATTACCTGGGTCAATATAAAGCAGATAAGTTGGTACTCATTTGGAAAGAATTAAAATGGAGGCCAGTGGAGTTGGGCATTCCCTTGCCCTTAAGAATAAATAAGATCAGAGTTCAGACGTCACAGTGTACTAGGTGGGTGATGAAAGCTGCAGGTAGTTGCAGTGGGGTATAGAGCAGTAGTTCCACATTCAGACCTACTGTGTACAGTGCCCTATCCAGATAGATATCATTCATTTATACTACACGTGTCTGTTGCCTCTCTGGGTAGAAGAAAACTGACCAAGTACATGCTTGTGATGGCCTTCAGCCCCATGACGGTGCCTTGAATTGCCTTGCCTGATTCCAGGAGATCCTGGGTGACCTCCTGCACCTCATTTTTGCTCAAGATAATTTTACTCTTCAGCATGTATAGGTTAGATAAGATAAGGAAAGTGGAGATGAATATACTCTCTTATAGAAGAGACTAGGAAACAAGCATGTTCTCTGCTCTCCCTGCCAGTCATTGAGTGGCACATGAGTGGATCCTCACTGAGGGTTGGATTTAGGGTATATGCAGTGGAGTGGGTACTCCCTAGGATATATGAATTTAAAGGATTAGGGTTCAGGCTTTACTGTGCTGAAGGAAATGATGAATGCTGCAGGTGTTTAAGTTGATCTATCCAGTAGACCTCCATATTAAGCTATGCTGTGTGCAGGGCCTTAATCAGAAAGGTACCAGGCACTTTTACGATGTATCATTTGTTATTTTCTGGGTAGAGTAATGCTCACCATGACAAGGTTTGTGGTAGCCTTTGGCTGGTGAAGTGGGAGAAGCTGGAGAAGCCTTGAACATCCTGATTTAATCTCAAGAGATACTAGGTGGCCACCTGCACCTCAGATATCCGCAGGAAGATTTCAATGGTCTGTTCTTAACAATATGTACACGTATAGGTTAGAGAAGATAAATATAGAGAAAAGGAAGATGCTTTCTCGTAGAAAACGGAAACAAGCTTTTTCTTTATTCCTGGTGCAATCATCCAGGAACTCATTGAGCAGTTGAGGGTAGCTTCACTGAGAGAAGAATGCAGTTTGCAGGGTAGAGGAGGTGATATTCCCTAGAACTAAAAAATAAATAAGTTCATGATTCAGGTATAATGTTCCAGTGAGAAAATTGGTGAGACTACAGTGGGTTACAATTGGGTATGGACCAGCAACTCCACATTCACTCATGCTGTTTGCAGTACTCTATCCAGAACTTAGACTACACGTGAGTGGTTCCTGTCTAGATAGAGTAAAACTCACCATGTACAAGTTTGTAGTCCCTTAGACCAGTAATGGGATGAAGTTGCCTTACTGATCTGCAGAGGTTCTAAGCAACCAACTGGACCTCAGTAATCCTCAAGGTGATTTCAGTGGCCCATTTCTAACAATGAGAATACCTACAGGTTAGGAAAGTTAAAGGAAGTGAAGATACTTTCTAATAGAAGAGAAAATGAGAACAAGCTTGTTCTCATGAATCATCTAGGTAAACACCGAGCAGGTGAGTGATTACTCATTGAGTAAGGGATGCACATTGGAGGGCAAGGGGCTGAGTATTTTCTTGGACTAGGTGAATATACAAGATCGGGGTTCAGGCCTCATTCTGTGCTGAAGGTAGTGATGAAAACTGTGGTGGGTTTCTTTCAAGGTGTGGCAGCACATCCACATTCAGATGTGCTTTGTGCAGGGCCCTAGCCCGAAAGGCACCCGTCACTTAGTACTCAGAGTACCGGTGACTGGTTCCTCTCTGGGTAGTGTGGTTCACCAAGTACAAGTTTATTTTGGCCTTCGGACTGGTGATGGAGTGTAATTTCATGTGCCTTGACCTGCCTTTCCTGATCCCAGGAGATTCTAAGCAACCACCTCAACCTCAGCCATCCACAAGATGATTTGAAAGTTCCACTTCTTACAAAGTGAACACATGTAAGGGTAGAGGAAATAATGATAGGGGAGATGATGAAACTTATTGAAGAGGAAAAAACGAAAACCCACTTAATTTTTTCCTGGGCCTGGCAGTCTCCTAGGTAAACATCGAATAAGTGAGAAGATGCTCATTGTGGGGAGACAGGCAAGTTGGAGGGCAGCTTTGTGGGTCTTTTTAAAGGGCCTTATGAATACGATCAGGGTTCAGGCATCATGCTGTGCTGACGGTAGTGATTAAAGCTGCGGGAGAGAATGGTGGGGAATGGGATAGCACCTGCTTATTCAGCCCTGCTGTATTTCCCTACTCAAAAGGTGCCAAGCTCTTACACAACGTGGAACTGGTACTTTTCTGATTATAGTGTGAGTCACCAATTACCATCTTTCCAGAGTACATGGGTTTGTGATGGGGTGGAGCTGCACGCATCCTTGAATTGCTTTCCTTTAACCCGGGAGGATCTTGGCAGGCACCTGTACCTCAAAGGTCCCCAAGACGTTTAGGCTTTAACTGTGGCTATAGACCACTGTGTTTTAATCTCAACTGATAGGAACAGGTTCTCAGTATAGATCCTGTTTACTCCTTGACACAAATGCAAAAGAAGGGTGAGAAATTCAACTCTGAGTTCTCCAGGAAAGATGCCTTCTTTGTAGGTGCCTAAAAAGCATAAGATAAATTTATGCTTAGTAATTGTATATTTAGGTTTTTAGTGAGACTGTGTTCTCACATCCTTTTTTATTTTCTTTGTAATTTATAATTAATTGTTACAAATTACATTCTAATTTTTGTACATTTCAAATTTGGCCTACCACCTTACCTCTTGATATTATTCATTTTTAAGACTATTCTAGTTGTAGGAGTACACATTCTGAAATAGTTTTAGATCAAGTATTACATCCTACATTATCCCTTTAAATTGCTTTAAATCAGAGTATCAATAACACAAAATCACACCTTTACTTTTGTGCTATTCCTCTATTAGTAATCCTCTATGTTTGTCTTACAAGAGTTGATTGTATTCAGAGAGCTTTGCACCAAAATTATGATTTTGAAAGGACTTTGTGTCATTCCAGCCTGGCCGTGTCATGGTGTGTTATTGAAGTGCTATCTTTTAGAGAAATTTTGGTATGAAGAAAAGGACAATTCTAGTTTTTGTCAAGAATTCTCAAAGAAGTCACTATGTTAAAAAATATTTTCGTATTGTGTATCACATAAGATAATTTTATGTAGATTATTTAATTTCCACTATTGAATAAGAACATAAGCTTATTTAAAAGCAGGAAAATAATTTTAGTAGCTTTTTCACCAAAAATGTATTAGTGACCAATAAACATTTGAAAAAATAAAACTATAGGAAATGAGGGTGATACAGGTGAAAAATACAATGACATTATACTTCATGCCCAGAAGAAGGTTCTCATCTAAAAGTGTTGGTGAGATTGGGGGGAAAATGAGAAGAATCACACATTGCTGGTAGGTTGGTAAAATGGTCCAGCCGCTTTGGAAAACAGTGTGTGAGTTCCTCAAAAAGTTAAATGTGGTTTTAATTTGTGATTCAGCACTTGAATCCTAGGTACATAGCCACCAAATCTGAGTATGTATATTTTTGCAAAGAATGCTTCCCTAGCAAGCCGACATAGAAAAAAAGGGGGAAAAACTTGTATACTAATATTCATAACAATATTATTCATAAAAGCCCAAAGTTGGAAACAACCATTGTATCTATTACCTGATGAACGGATAAATAAAATGTGGTTTTTCCATGCAATGTAATATTTTTCAGGCACAAATGGATATGAAGCACTGATACATGCTACCACATTCAGGAGCCTGGATAACATTACGGTAAGTGAAAGAATACAGACACAAAAGGACACATATTGTAGGATTCCATTTGTGTGAAATGTCTACTAAATGAAAATCCAGAGATACAAAGTAGGTCAGGGTTTTCCAGGTACCAGCCAATATCCTGAAATTGAGTTTATTTTGTAAAATTATTATTTTTAAAGTCAGAGTCTGACTCTATCCCAGCCTGTAATGCAGTGGCACACTCGTGGCTACTGCAGCCTTGATCTGCTGGGCTCAGGTGATACTTCTGCCTCAGCCTTCGAAGTAGCTAGAACTACAGGCATGTGCCATCATGTCTGGCTAATTTTTTAAAAATTAATGTAGACATGAGGTCTTGCCAAATTGCACAGCCTGATCTCGAACCTCTGGGCTCTGGCAATCTTCTTGCCTCCCAAAGTGCTGGGATTACAGGTGTCAGCCACCAAGCCCGGCCTAAAATTGACTAAGTTTTAAAAGATTGGCTTTTTGTATGTGAATTATATCTCAGTTAACAAAGTTGTTAAAAGTTGGAAGAGGATAAGTGTATTTAGTGTATCATAGTCTTTATTTCACAGATGGAATACTTCAGTCACAGACCGACAAAGGACTTGCTGAAGGAAATAGGATGGCCTGGGATAGATTGATAATAACAGCATTAAATGGAAAAGAAAAAGAATGTTAATAACTGTCTTGACAGCAGACTACAGAGCTGATACTTGAAAGACAGTCGTCCATTGTTCCTGCCCTCAGTTACCTGACTGCAGCACCTCAATCCGCTCATTCCTGTTTCTACACTAACTGGACATGTAAGCCACAACCTAAGGAGTCTAATCCCTTTTGTGGAATTTGTGCCAGTCCCAAGAGGAGGATCTCTGAAGGGCTACAAGGTATGAGTACTGTCCCTTCAGCCTTAGTTGCCTAGCTTAAGGAATGAAAGAGGAAATGACATTTCTGTCCTATCCATATTCTACTCCTTGACCCATATCCACTTCCATTACTAGGATTCTGGGGGTCTTTCAACTGGTTTTCCTTATGTTTATATTGTAAGTATTTTTAGAGTGCAGCAGGATGTGGTGGATGCCTCAAATGGTGTTTGTGTATGTGTGTGTCCATTTTTTAACTTTGGGGAGGAGCAAACTATTTTCAGTAATCCCTTCCTGTTGTGTTGTACATTTACAGGTTAGAGAGAAAGACGTTGCCTAGAAAAAAAAAAAGGGAACAAGCAGTTTTCTCTTGCTTTGGATTATCGTCCAGGTGTACACAGAGCAGGTGAGAGGATCCTCTTTAAGCAAGTTGGGGGACAGTGGAGTGGGTATTCCTTAGAATATTTTCCAATAGAAAGGAAAAATGGGACAAACTTGTTCTCTCCTGGTCCTTCCTATCATGTAGGAAAACATAGAGCAGCTGAGAAGACCCTCACTGAAGATGGGATACAAGTTAGAGGTCAGTGGAGTGGGTATTCCCTAGTCCTTATGAGATCAGGGTTCAGTTATCATGCTCTACTTGTGGGAGTGTGTAAGCTGCCGTGGTTTACATTGGAACATAGGACAGAAGCTCTCCATTCAGACATGCTGTGTGCGGTGCCCTACCCAGACAGGTATCAGTCACTTATACTATGTGTAACTGGTTCTTTTCTGGGTAGAGTAAGGCTCACCAAGTACAAGTTTGTGGTGTCTTTAGACCAGTGATGGGATGGAGGTGCAGGTAACTTGAGCTGCCTTATCTGATCTTGGGAGATATTAGGTGGCCATATGGCTTCAGTTATTATCAAGAGAGTTTCAGTGGTACATTCCTAACAACATGACCCCTTACAGGTTAGAGAAGGTAAAGACAGAGGAGGTGAAGATACTTTTATTTTTAATTTATCCTGAATTCAAGGGGTACATGTACATGCTTGTATGTGGTTATATTGCATGATGATGAGGTTTGGGGTTCTATGGAACCCATCACTCAAATAGTGGAGATGGTACCCAATAGGTAGTCTTTGAACTCTCACTTCTCCCTCCTCCCTTTAGGAGTCTCCAGTGTGTCTGTTGTTCCATCTTTATGCCCGTGTGCACCTAATGTTTAGCTCCCTTGTACTTATTTACTTAATTTCTTTTTAGCTGGGGTCTTACTCTGTTGCCCAGGCTGGAGTGCAATGGCACAATCATGGTTCACTGCAGCCTCAACCTCCTGGGCTCAGACAATCATTACCAAGTAGTTGAGACTACTTGTATTTTTCACCTCCCTAGCTCATTAGTTTCCATTTATAAGTGAGAACATGCAGTATTTGGTTTTCTGTTTCTAGGTTAATTTGCTAAAGATAATTTCTAGCTGTTTGATACATTTCAAACAGCTTTCCACCGAGGCTGCACTAGTTTACGTTGCCAACAACAGTGTTTGAACATTCCCCTTTCTCTGTAACCGCGCGAACATATGTTGTTTGACTTTTTTTTTCTTCTCTGGTTTTTCTTTTACCTTTTTTTAATTTAAAAGATGTTGGGTACAATTCAGGATTAGGTATATATGTTGTCATCATGCAGGTAAAGTTTGAGCATCCCTTTGGTCCCCACTTTGCTTGGTTTGAGATCAGGTACCCTTATTGATGTTATGTGCTCCCCTCATCCCTCCCCTGGCAGTATCCCGCTACTGCTAAACCCTTTCTTACAGTATTATGATAAATGTTCAGGGTCTACTTATAAGGGAGAACATGTGGTACTCAGTTCTTTGTTACTGTGATAGATCGCTGAGTATGATAGACTAATCGACTTTTTAATAAAAGCCATTCTGAGTGATGTAAGATGGTATCTCATTGTGGTTTTGATGTGTGTTTCTCTGAAGACTGGTGATGTTGAGTATTTTTTCCTGTTTGTGGGTTGTTTACATATGTTCCTTTGAGAAGTGTTTGTTCATGTTCTTTGTCCATGTTTTTATGGGTTTTTTTCTTGTCAGTTTCAGTTCCTTGTAGATTATGGATGTTAGTCATTTTGTTGGATGCATCGTTTGGAACTGGTTTCTTCCATTCTATAGAGTGTCTGTCTACTCTATTAATAGTTTGTTTTGCTTTGCACAATTTCCTTCATTTAATTAGGTCCCACTTGTGAATTTTTGTTTTTGCTACATTTGGTTTTGAGGACTTGGACATAAATGTGTTGCATAGACCAACATCCTGAAGAGTGTTTTCTAGGTTTTCTTCCAGTATTTTTAAAGTACGAGGTCTTAGCTTTAAGCTTTTAATCAAGGTTGGGCATGATATAAAGTTTACATCTGTAATCCCACCATTTTGGGAGGCTGAGGTGAGAAGATTGCTTGAACCCAGGTGTTTGAGACCAGCCTAGGCTAGATAGACAGACCTCATCTCTATAAAAACTTTAAAAATTGACTGGTTATGGTGACACATGCATGCTTTCCTAGCTACTTGGGAGACTGAAGATGGTGGATCCCATCAGCCCAGGAGGTGGAGGCTTCGTGAACCGTGATCATGCCACTGCACTACAGCCTGAGCGACAGAGTAAGACTTTGACTCAAAAAAAAAATGGCCAGGCTCAGTGGCTCACGCCTATAATCCCAGCACTTTGGAAGGCCGAGGTGAGAGGATTGCCTGAACCTGTGGGTTCGAGACCAGCCTGGGCAATTTGGTGAGACCTTATCTCCACAATAAATAAAAAAATTAGCTGGGCATGGTGGTACGTGTCTGTAGTTCTAGGTACTCGGAAGGCTGAGGAGGAACGATTGCCTTAGCCCATCAGGTTGAGCCTGCGGTGGCCAGGAGCATGCCACTACTCTCCAACCTGGGTGACAGAGTGAGACACCAACTCAAAAAAAAAAGTCTTCAATCAATCTTGAGTTAATTTTTTTGTAAGGTCATAAGTAAAGGACCAACTTTGGTTTTCTGCACACAGCCTGTTTTGCCAGCACCACTTGTTAAATAGGGTGTCTTTTCCCAATGTTTATTTTTGTTGACTTTTCCAATGATCAGTTAGTTGTAGGTGAGTGACTTTATTTTTGGGTTCCCTATTCCATTCCATTGTTATATAGTCTTATTTTTGTAGAGGTAATGCTGTTTTGATTACCATAACCTTGTAATAAAGTTTGAAATTGGGTAATGTGATGTCTCTAGGTTTTTACTTAGGCTTGCTTTAGCTTTTCAGGCTTGTTTTTGCTTCCAAATGAATTTTGGAAACTATTTTTTTAGTTCTGTGAAATGATGCTGGTAATTTCATAAGGATTATGTTGAATCTGTAGATTGCTTTGGGCAGTTATGGACATCTTCATGATATTATTTGAACCCATGAGCTTGGAATGTTCTTCCATTTGTTTTTGTGTCATCTTTGATTTCCTCTCCCACCCCAGCATTTTTGTAGTTCTCATTGTAGTGCTCTTTCGCCTCTTTGGTTAGATATATTTCAAGGTGTGTGTGTGTGTGTGTGTGTGTGTGTGTGTGTGTATGTGTGTGTGTGTGGTATATAGGATTGTGTTCTTGATTTGGTTCTCAGCTTGAATGTTTTTGGATAAGAATGCTTTGAATAAGAATGCTACTTATTTTGAAAGTTGTATTTGTGGCCTGAAACCTTAATGAAGTCACTTTGAAAGTTGTATTTGTGGCCTGAAACCTTAATGAAGTCACTTATCACGTCTAGGTGTCTTTTGAGTTTTCTAGATATAGAATTATATTGTCTACAAAGAGAGATTGACTTTCTCATTTCCTATTTGGATCCTTTTTATTTCTTGGCTGATTTCTTTGGCTAGATCTTCCAGTACTATGTTAAATAGGCAGGGTAAAAATGGCCATCCTTTTCTTGTTCTGGTTCTTAGGGGGAATGCTTCCAACTTCTACCCGTTCTGTGTGATATTGACTGTGTTTCTAGTAGAAGGGAAAATGGGAGCAAGCTTGTTCTCTCCTGGTCCTGGAAATCATCCAGGTACACATAGAGCAGGTGAGAGAATCCTCATTGAAGGAGGGATGCAAGGTGTAGGGCCGTGAAGTGGTTATTCCCTTGGATTTATGAATAAATAAGATCATGATTGAGGATTATTTATTTATTTATTTATTTATTTATTTATTTATTTATTTATTTTTGAGTTTGAGTCTCACTCTGTCACCCAGGCTGGAGTGCAGTGGCATGTTCCCGGCCACCGCAGCCTCGACCTGCTGGGCTCTGGCGAACTTCTGCCTTGGCCTTCCAAGTAGCCAGAACTACAGGCGTGTGCTAGCACACCTGGCTAATTTTTAATTTATTGTAGAGACGAGGTCTCACCAAGTTGCCTAAGTGGATCTCGAACCCGCAGGCTCAGGCAATCCACTCACCTCGGCACTCCCAAAGTGCTGGGATTACAGGCTGAGCCACCGAGCCCAGCCAGGGATTATTATTTACTGGATGGATTGATGATGAAATTGCAGGGAATTACAGTGGGACATGTTGTAACACTTTCACATCTAGACATGCAGTGTGCAGTACCCTATCCAGAAAGATATTTATTTATAAGTTGTGTGAGGTAATTGTGTGGACATGGCCCTTCCCCTCCTCTATCTGGCTTCTTCCTGCACCTTCCCCAAGGAGCAGCCTCTGGCCAAGGCTAGTCTCTGAAGGATATGTATATTCCCAGTAATGATTCACTGTGCAGGTGACAAAGCAAAGCTGAAAGCAATGTGGTCACCACACGTAGTCAATGTAATTGTAAACACAGGTTAGGAATTTGAATTGACTTGCTTGCCTATAAAACTGTTTGCTGTAGTGTCCCAAGGTGGGAACTCTTTCCTCACCGACTGGCCACCTTTGGTGCCTCAAGAGTGGATTCTTTCCTCACCAACCAGTGCCATCAATGCCTTCTCTAAGTTCTAATAAACAAATATCTTTCTCTGCTGGACCTCTGGGTGACTTGGAATATGTAAAAGAACCTTACATGCAAGCCCTCTAAGCTTTGGCGTTGCCACATTACAACATATAGCTGGTTCTTTTCTAGGTAGAGTAAGACTCTTCAAGTACTGATTTGAACTAGTTGTTAGGGTTGAAGGGTCAGAATTCTCGAGCTTCCTTACCTGATACTGGGAGATACTGAGATACCTGGACCTAACATTATATTCCCAGTGTTATGCAGCCATTACCACTATCCATTTTCAAATCTTCCTTATCACCTCAAAATGGAACTGTGTACCCATTAAGCAACTGAAAATTGTTGTGGGACATCTTAGCATCTGTCCAAAATGCCTTGACACTCTTTTGAAGCACCTGCATCAGGGCACATTTTTTTATGGAGATCGATCAAAATTCAAAGCAGGGGCTACATTTTAACAAGTCGAAAGCTAACTATTCCTTGGGAGTTAGGTAAATAGAGTTTTAATAGGAAATAAATAGGTTATGAGTAGAAGCATATTTTGGTAAGATGTAGGATTTAGTGTAGTAATTTCTTGTAACATTTTCAGTTGCAAATTATTTTTATATAATACCTTACTAGTCCTCGTGATCAATCTGTGATGTAGGTCCAAGACATTTTATATAGCATTGGTTTTGTTGTTGTGAGTCACATGATTTATCCACATGAGGGCCCTAAGCACGTTGACTGTAGGCAATTAAGCATTAAGAAAATGTTATTCGTTACTACTATTTAAGTTACTATATTTACTACTGTGTCTACTATTGCTGCTGTTACTACTAGTAACATTAACAGTGGCTTCAGTTTTTTTTTTTTTATTTTAAGAGGTGAGTAAACTCTGGATTTTGATATAAGATTGAAGATTTGCTAATGTCCACAACAAGAAGTAAGTTAAAAAAGTTATATTTATTGTTTAAGAAAATTAATCGTTTTTTATATCTATTGAAATAATGAAATGATTTGTAATGAATTTAGTAATCTCCCACAACATAGTTTTCTTTTTTTTGTAAAATTACATTTTAAACCAATAGTAACTACATGGTGGGTATCTTTCAAAAATATATCACTTGTAAATAATGGATGTACACACACATGCACATTATTACCAGTTGTAGTGCTCATAATTGAGAGGTTTTTTTTTTTTATCATTTACTGCGTGGAACATACACCGCTTATTATTAAACACTTTTGTATTTTATAGCACACCCCATGTATGCCCACATAAAAATATAGGAATATTTTGTGTATATGTTTTTAAGCAGGAAGTCACAAGGAATGTTTTAAACTGAGGGTTAATGACTGCCATTTGAAATTTTACTTGATTTTTCCAAGCAAGTTTTTAATTTACACAGCTGGTATTTATCTTCTCATTTGTTCTATTGAGTTCTTTACCTCAGATTTAAGCAAAATCATACTATTTTTTATGATGACATTGCAAGTTGGGCGTATATTTTGTTGAGTGCTTTGTCAGTGACCCTTATGAATTTTTTCTTTTGAGAGTCTACTAAGTACTGAGTTAGCTATATAACAGGTATCAACTAAAAATTGTGAAGAGAGGTTTGTAGTCACTGTAGTAACTGTACTGACAATTGATTCATTTGGGCCTGGGCAGTTTCATGGTTCACAGAAAATTAAGAAACCCCTAGAAGCTAAACATTGGGAATAGAATAATGGCAACTAATTGTCAACATCAATAGAGGGGGGCCTTCCAGCCATGATATGTTGTGCATAAGTATTACTTCAAATGGGAGTTTCTAAGTCATTAATATATTTTATTTGAAAGATGTGGAAGTGCACATTGATACATCCCTTGTCAATGTGCCTATATCCTATTTGAGGTTATTGAAGTACTTTTCACACATTGCCCCAACTAAAACTTTGCTGTAGTCTTTTTATAAAAACAATACGTATATGATACTGGAGTTGTCAAAATTAAATAATGTAACACTAAATAAGCTGAAGCAATATCAGTGACTCCTGGAGTAAGCACTGAGTCAATGACCATAATGATCATTATTCCTACTGTTTTGTTAATAAAATTTAATAAGTATAAGAATATATTTAGAAAAGGACATTTGTGACTATAGAAAGACTTTTGCCTGGTCCCACAAATAAAGAATGGCATAAATTGTTTTTCATTTCTTGATAAAATAATACATTTAGGCCGGGCTCGGTGGCTCAGGCTGTAATTCTAGCACTTGAGAGGTCAAGGCAAGAGGATTGCCTGAGCCCACAGGTTTGAGACCAGCCTGGGCGACTTGGCGTGACCTCATCTCTACAATAAATAAAAAAATTATCCAGGAGCAGTAGCGCAAGCCTGTAGTTCCAGCTACTTGGAAGGCTGAGATGGAAGGGTCACCAGAGCCCAGCAGCTCGTCACTGGAGTGGCCATGAGTGTGCCACTGCACTCCAGCCTGGGTGATGGTGTGAGACTCTAACTCAAAAAACAAAACGAAACAAAAAAACCATTTAGTGTTAGAATAACTGAGGAAACTGAGACAAGGTATGGGGAAGCCCATTCATTCCATATCATATTTGTTACAAGTGTGTAATCCTTCTCAGCAGTTCAGCTCCCTTCCAAAATCTAGCCCACAAACCATTTTAGAAAAATGAGCTTGCTAATATTAAACTTTAATTATATGTAGAGTTCTAAATAAATTGATCTATATCTTGCTATTAAGGTGAAAGACTCAATATTGTTAAGGTATTGTCCTGGAATGACAGTGTGTAAGTGTGAAGAAAGTCAACGATTATATAATATGGGGCCTCTTCTTTTGAGATGAGTACATGATGATTTATTCAGCTGTGCTTTCCCTGTTCCTAAGAAATGTTATTTTGTAAACTGGTATCTGGATAGTTTGTGAGAAGTGTATTTCTAGTAATTTGCATTTTCCTTTTTTTTTTTTTTTGAGTTGGAGTCTCACTCCGTCGCCCAAACTGGAGTGTGGTAGCTACTCCCGGCCACCACAGCCTCGACCTGCTGGGCTTCAGCGATCCTTCCGCCTCCGCCTTCCAAGTAGCTGGAACTACAGGCGCGCGCTACCACCCCTGGCTAATTTTTTTATTTATTGTAGAGATGAGGTCTCACCAAGTTGCCCAGGCGGGTCTTGAACCCATGGGCTCAGGCAATCCACTCACCTCAGCCTCCCAGAGCACGGGATTACATGCTGAGCCACCGAGCCCAGCTTGCATTTTTTTTGATGTGTTTTAGAAACAGTATAGTTGTTAACTTTATTAACTCAGTAATGTTAGTAGACAGATAATTTCATGACTTAATGAAATAATTTCCAAATATACACTAAGCACCATGGCTGACAAGTGAGTGAACATTTGGTAAATGCTAACAATGATCTTAATTTTTTCATTAATAAGATTTAGCAATTGTAACATTCCATTTGGAAAATAAGAATGCTGGCAATGGTTGAAAGATATTTGCAGGCTACTACTGGAAAGAAAACCTATAAATTGTTTTGCATTTTTAATAAGATATGGTTTTCATCCAATTATTTTTATGATAAATGTACCATTACCTAAACATTGCTAGGGAACTTAGACAAATATATGTATAAGTCATTAATCTCATACTCTTTCTTAACACAAAATTCTTGGCCTCTTAAAATTAAAAAATATTTTGTTGGCCAAATAAACTCATAATTTGGCTAATGAAAAAGTGTAGTAGTTTTGTGTCTGAATATAAGATAAGTTTATTCCTAATTTCATATTTATTGTTTCTGACATTTTCTTATTATTTTCATTATTTTTGCTGTGTGGTTACTATTGGAAAACAGAGAAGCTACTAATTTTGTATCATTTTTTATTGCTCATTTTCTTAGCTATCACATACTTCAATTTTGCTGATTAGTATAAAGTGATAACCTCTCTCTGTTTAATGAATTGCATACTCAGTAACACTATATCCTGTATTACCAAAATTGGTAAGTCACCAAGGTGTCTCTGTGTGTGTGTGTCTGTGTGTGTATGTATATATGTGTGGTGTGTGTGTGTGTGTGTGTGTGTGTGTGTGTGTGTGTATTTATATATATTCTGAGAATTTCTCATGTCACAAGTTTGCATGGGCTTCCAGCTCCTCCTGAATTGTGCTGTCATCCAACTTAAGCACAAGCCTCTGGAAGACTTTCTGGATCAAAACAAAGTAATTATTAATAGTGATGCATTTAACTATAGGTAATACAAAGGATTACTGGAAGAACATTTACTTCATTTGGTTAGGTAGTTGTGGAAATTGGCAGTTCATATTTAAATGTGTTTTGTTACATAATGACTGCTAGATGGTCAAAATGTAACGGTTATCTTACCCTTTTTTTCAGTGTGGCCACTGAAGTCTACTCAAAAAGGTTAGTGGTCAACTAATGAACGGAGAGAGCTTTCCTGAAATGTTTGGAACCTTTAAATTTTTCAGTCTTTGTTGAGAGAGAGAGAGAGAGAGAGATTGAGAGTGAGAGAGAGATGGAGCACCTAATTGTTTGAAACAATTAGGTAAGCATTGGAGTCAGATTTTATTCCTTCAGGGAGCTTTTTCTTTCTGTTTAGTTTGTGTGTTGTAGCTGCTTATATTCATTTCATAAGCTGCTGTAGGAATGTGCCACAAACTGGGTGGCTTAAAAGAAGCATTCTTTCATGGTTCTGGAGACTAGAAGTACCAAATCAAAGTGTCAGCAGGAGCATGCTCTCCGCAGGCTCTAAAGAAAGGATCCTTCCTCGCTTCTTCTCACTTTCTGATAATTGCCAGCAATCCTTGTCTGTCCTTGATTTGTGCAGGTATCATTTCAATCTCTGACTCTGTCTTCACATGACATTTTTCCTTCTGTGTGTGTCTGTGTCCAGATTTCCCTCTTCTTTGAAGGCTACTGGTCCTAATGTGCCTAAACTACCCTAATCTAACATGACCTCATTTTAACTTAATTACTTCTGTAGATGTCATATTTTTAAAAAGGTCACATTCACAAGGGAATTAGAATTTGAATACATCTTCCTGGACAACACAAACTAACCCATAACAGTGCTCATATCAGCTAGAAGTCCCTGTAGTCACTGCTTGTAGTCACTGCTTTTATGGTTGACATAATTACCTACATGGCAATGAACCGATTCCCCTTGAAAGAATTTTAAACATTTTTTAAATTGCACCTGGCACTGGCTTGTCAGTATTTTTGATGACTCAATTTTTTTTTTTTTTTTTTTTTTTGAGTTGGAGTCTCACTCTGTCACCCAGACTGGAATGCAGTGGCCGCTCCCGGCCACCGCAGCCTCGACCTGCTGGGCTCCAGCAATCCTTCCGTCTCCGCCTTTCAAGTAGCTGGAACTACAGGCGCGCGCTACCACGCCCGGCTAATTTTTTGATTTATTGTAGAGGTGAGGTCTCGTTGCCCAGGCGGGTGTCGAACCTGCGGTCTCGGGCAATCCACTCACCTCAGCCTCCCAAAGGCGCGGGATTACAGGCTGAGCCACCGAACCTGGCGTGATGACTCGATTTTTGCCAGTAATAAAACTTGGAGCTTTACAATTGTACTACAAAGTTCCAAGTGCTCTAAATATGCAGGGTGTTTGTATTTCCATTGTGGCATTTTTTAGAAGACTAGT
Source organism: Cephalopachus bancanus (assembly GCA_027257055.1). Lineage (NCBI taxonomy): Eukaryota > Metazoa > Chordata > Mammalia > Primates > Tarsiidae > Cephalopachus > Cephalopachus bancanus. The sequence continues at coordinate 179,520 of JAPVLO010000991.1, read as the reverse complement.
TCCCTGTCCTTAGCCAAGTAGTTCTCTGTACTCACATTCTGGCCACATTGATTTTTCATAGGAAAGATTTATGAGTCAGCATCTTATGACCTCTTTATATCTAGTCTTAACTTTTTTCTAACCATTGAAAATTCCTCAATATTTTTTGCTTATGCACAGTGGTATTGTTCAGTCTCCAAAATAGTTGTTTTTCTGTTTATTTTTATTTTTATAATATTAATGGAAATCTGGGGACTTCAAAGAGTAGGGATATGGGGAGTTCAAAGATGTTAAAATTGCTACTTCCTTTAATATCATACTTTAATTATTATATTTAACAAATTGTACTTTTATCAATTTAAAATTTTTATTTACCCTTATTTTTTTCCTCTTTAAATTTTTTATTGATTTATTCCCTAATGGATGGTAGAAATAATTTAAAGAGGATTTCACTATATTTGTACAATTCATGAATTATTGATGGAAATGTTATTAATATTCCCACCTGTTTTTATATTGGAAATCAATTTGAATGCTTTTAATATAAATAAATATTTTAGTTTTATGTTTGAGGCATTCACTACTCTAAAAGGTAAATAATTTGATAGGTAAGTGCACTGATTCTAACCCTGTTTTACTTCAAATGAGAAATGATCTCATTTCTTACATAAAATCTATTTCTGAGACAATTATTCACTCAAGAAGTTTCGATTAAGTGACTGTACCACACAGTACTCTGGTCACTGGGCTTATAAGAGTGATAAAAGAATGATAAAATCCCTTTTCATGTAGAGCCTCATTCTAGAGGAAAGTAGACAATTAATGAAGGAAGGAAAATCCACTGTATGTATATATGATGGTATTACATGTTATACCAAAACATGCAAGTAAAAAGAGGATATGGGAAGAGATTTGGTATAATTGTAGATTTATAAATGAGGCTAAAGGTAACTGGGAGGGGTCTCTGGAGGACTGCAACAAGGAGGGTAAAGTTACTACAGTCTTAAAGGTCATAGAGTCACCACTTGGGTCATAAAGCATGAGAGGGAGAAAATGGTATGGAAGTGGCAACAGGGAGTATGAATACTATGAGATCTAGGAGTGTAGAAGAGTAAACAGTCACCACTTGAGGAGCATGCAAGGGATGCAACAATACCTTTGGAGGAGACCCAGGTTTTAGTACGAGCAAGAAGATAAATTTGAGACAATAATACAAGAATGTCCCTTTAGACTGTTCAGAGACTTCTAATTTTAAAACCTAGTGATTTTTATAACCTTGTTCAATTTCTTTAGTTTGATCATATTTTAAGAAGGAATTATTACCACTTGAAATTTGGAAATGGATCATATGAGCTTTTGTGTTTGCTTTTGTAACATTGTATGTTTGAGCACAAATACCATTGTGCTCATTTCTGACTAGTAGAGATTTGAAATACAGATAAATTAGTAGATGGGATGCTTTCATCACCTTGATAGAAATATAATTTTATATAAATTATCTGGTAGCCAATATGCTCTTTTAATACATAATAACAATTATTATGACCATAGAGTATAATGAAAAACTGCAGTGTAGTAAAACCTAACCCTATAATACAAACTTTTATAGAAATCATATATTTCATTCTATCTCTTTATATATGGAACAAAGCAGACATTTTGACTTTAGTCTTTTTTGTTTTCAATGCTAACTAGCTTTTAAAAAATAATTACACCTTTGGAAGCTCAATGAACATTCAATAAACTGGACATACTTAAAATATGTACTATGCGGCAACGCCCTCAGGTTCCCCTCCCACTTTGGGAGCTTTCCTTTCCTCTCAATAAATCCTACTTTTAAACATATATACACACACTATGATCTAGTTTGACATATATGTACGCGTTAGAATATATCCATCTCCAAAGTTTCTTTGAGCAACTTTGTAACCCCCTTCTTCTGTTAATCCCTACTCCATTTATACATCTTTACCCAGGCAAACACTGGTATGCTTTATGTCACAATATGAGGGAGGACCCACCTCCCCAAAATGGAATTTATTTATTAAAAATTGTTTAAATTAGCCAGGCTCGGTGGCTCAGCCTGTAATCCGGCACTTTGGGAGGCTGAGGTGAGTGAATTGCCTGAGCCCGCGGGTTCGAGACCCGCCTGGGCAATCTGGTGAGACTTCATCTCTACAATAAATCAAAAAATCAGCCAGGCGTGGTAGTGCACACCTGTAGTTCTAGCTACTTGGAAGGCGAAGGCGGAAGGATCACTGGAGCCCAGCAGGTTGAGGCTGTGGTGGCCAGGAGCGGCCGCCGCCCTCCAGTCTGGGCGACGGAGTGAGACTCCAACTCCCCAAAATAAATAAATAAATAAATAAATAAATAATTGTTTATTCTTAAATGTTTAAACTTCAGTCACCTTCAAAGTACTCTCCATTTGATGCAGTACACCTATCCATATGCCTTTTACAATGCTCAAAACAGTTTTTAAATTCATCAATTTTAATCCCTTTTGGTGTTTCTGCCATTTTAAAATTTCTCTTCTTTCATATTTGGGTAACATTCCTTTTCTGGGGGACTTTCTTAATCCAGAGAAGCCAAAAAAAAAAAAAATTGCTCAGGGTGAGATCAGATGATAGGAAGGGTAGGTCCTGGGCGTTGCATCATTTTTATGAAAACTGCTGATAGTCTTTTGTATTTCTTTGGGGCAGTTGTGATTTGATCTTTTGTATTTCTGATTGTGTTTACTTGGGCTTTTTCTTGGTTATTCTGGCTAGGGGCCCATCAATCCTGTTAATTCTTTCAAAGAACCAGCTTTTTGTTTTGTTGATGTTTACTATGATATTTCTGTCTTTTATGTCCCGTATTTGGGCTCTTATTTTGGTGATTTGAATTCTTCTGCTAAAGTTGGAGTTTTGGTGGTCTTCTCTTTCCAGCTCTCTTAGGTGATTTGTTTGGCTCTCCACTTGTGATCTTTCCATTTTCTTGATGTGTGCTTGTAGAGATGTAAATTCCCCTCTGAGAACTGCTTTCAGGGCATCCCAGTGGTTTTGGTAAAATGTTTCTTCATTTTAATTTATTTCCAGGAATCACTCACTTTCTCCTTTGATTTCAGTGTTGAACCCAGTCGTTGTTCACCATCATGCTATTTAGTGTCCATGTCTTTGTGGGCTTTGGGGAAATGTTGTTGATGTTGATATATATTTTTATTCCACTATGATCTGAAGATGTGCATGGCAAGATTTCAACCTTATGGAATTTGTTTATGCTTGGTTTATGGTCAAGGATGTGATCAATCTTGGAATGTGTTCCATGTAGTGATGAGTACAATGTATATTCTGTGGTTGTTGGATGGAATAGTCTGTAGATACCAAGTCCATTTGGTTGAGGGTCAAGTTTAGGTTCTAGATCTTCTTGTTGATTTTTTGCCTTGATGATCTAGTTGCATTCCTATACACCAACAACAAGCAGGCAGAGACCCAAATAAAAAGCACAATCCCATTCATAATAGCCACACAAAAAAATGAAATACCTCAGCATCTTCCTAACCAGAGAAGTGGAACACCTTTACAATGAGAACTACAAAATGCTGCTTGATGAAATCCAAGAAGACACAAACAAATGGAAAAATATTCCATGCTCATGGATAGGAAGAATCAACATTGTTAAGATGTCCATGCTACCAAAGGCAATCTACAGATTCAATGCAATACCCATTAAGTTACCAGTATCATTCTTCTCAGACCTGGAAATGACAATACAGAAATTCATATGGAAACATAAACAACCACGAATAGCCAAAACAATCGGTAGCAAAAGAAACAAAGCAGGAGGTATCACACTTCCAGACTTCAAAGTTTATTATAAGGCTATAGTAATCAAAACGTCCTGGTATTGGTACAAGAACAGGCATGTAGACCAATGGAACAGGATAGAGATTCCGGAAGCAAAGCCTCAATTCCTCAACCACCTCGTCTTTGACAAAGCTTCCAACAACAACCACTGGGGAGAGGAGAACCTATTCAATAAATGATGCTGGGAAAACTGGCTGACCACATGCAGAAGATTGAAACAGGACCCCTACCTTTCACCATACACAAAAATTAACTCTAAATGGATCAAAGACCTAAACATAAAACCTCAAACTATAACAATCTTAGAAAACACAGTAGACACCCTTATGAAAATTGGAACTGGCAACCAATTCCTATTCAGAACCCTGAAGACCAATACCTTAATAAATAAAATAGACAAGTGGGATCTCATTAAACTAATAAGCTTCTGCAAAGCAAAAGAAACCATTAGGAGAGTAGGGAGACAGCCCACAGAATGGCAAAATATTTGCCTGCTGTATATCTGACAATGGCCTAACATCTAGGTTCTACAAAGAACTCAAACATGCCGAAAGGAAAAGAACAAACAGCCCCTTTAAAAAGTGGGCAAAAGACATGAATAGACAATTCTCAGAAGAAGATATACGGGCAGCCAACAGACACATGAAAAAGTGCTCAGCCTTACTCATCATCAGAAAAATGCAAATGAAAACCGCATTGAGATACAACCTAACCCCAGTAAAAATGACCATCATTAATAAACAAAAGATGCTGGCGAGGATGCGGAGAAAAAGGAGCGCTTCTACACTGCTGGTGGGAATGCAAACTAGTGTAACCTCTTTGGAAGACAGTGTGGTGATTTCTGAAAGAACTAGAAATTGATCTTCCATATGACCCAGCAATTCCTCTATTGGGAATATACCCAGAGGAACTCAAATCATTCTACAAAAAAAATACCTGCACACGTATGCTTGTTGCAGCTCTATTCACAATAGCAAAAACATGGAACCAACCTTGTTGCCCATCGAAGCTGGACTGGATAAAGTAAATGTGGTACATATACACAATAGAATATTATGCAGCATAAAGAAGGACAAACATGGACTTCGCAGCAACTTGGATGGATTTGGAGTCGATCATACTCAGTGATCGATCACAGAAACAAAGAACAGAGTACCATATGTACCATAAGTGGACCTTGAACAATTATAACACTATAAGAAAGCATTTAGCAGTAATGGGAAACTGTCAGGGGAGGGGGGGTGGGATTGGCAGTTGAGGGAAACTGCTAGGGGAGGGAGGGACATACTTCATCAGCAGGGTACCTGCTTAATCAATGTACACCTAACCCTGAATTGTATCCCACATCTTTATAATTGAAAAAAATAACAAAAAACAACAACTGCTGAGCACCCAGTGCAGTGTGGAAAGTGACATTGTCATGGTTGAAGAACCAGTCATTTGTGACAACTCGGAATATTCTACAAATCGTGACACGACCTTCTCAAAACTTCCATATAGTAACCTTGGTATGCCATTTGATCTGAAGGAAGAAATTCTGAGTGTACTACAAGGGGACTGCCCTCCAAAAGATAATTCTGGGTATTTTAGGGTCGCCCCTCTTATGCTGCCTTTTAAAAAATGTAGTTATCACTATGTCTTATTTTTACTCAGTTTCTCTCTTTTAGCTCCTAGGTTTCTTCATTTCTTTGATGCTTAAAAAAATGATTCACTCTAATGTGTCTTGGTGTGGTGTGTATATGTTTTGAAATTTATTTCTCTTTTTTTCAGTGTACTTTGAGTCTCTTCCATTTAGTTACCTTTCTGTTTTACTAAGTTTTCAAAATTTATCTCCATTGTTTTTTCAAATACTTTCTTCCTTGCATTTTCACTTCTCTATCTTTCTGGGGCTCTTATTTTCCTGATAGTAAAGCTTTGCTTCATATAGCTTAGCTGGATTTTTGTTTGTTTGTTTTGTTCCTCCTCTTCATTTCTTCTTGGAAGAAGAATTGCTTCTTCAAATTAGTGAATTAAGATTTCTCTTTAAATGTTTTGGTTTTTAAATAATGAATATAGTCATTTAAGTTCATAACATGCTATTTTATAGACATATACATAGTAAACTATTCTTATTTATGTGATTCCTCTGTGCTTCTCAGAACAAAACTACATCTGCAGACTTTGCACACTGTCACCATTATTACACACATTCATTTCAACTCAGGATCTTGTCTTTAAATTCAGGAGTTCTATATTGTCAACTGTCTTTGGCATCTGTGTGATAACCTCTTCACTTCTTCCAGATCATACTACTGCCCTAGCTCTGCTGCATTTGGCAGCTCTTATCCCTTTTCATTATCTGGAGTTTCAACTTCTCTTCAGTTCATATAAGTGTGCATTTCTGTTGCTTTGTGTTCCTTGTGAATTCCAAGAGAAGAAAGACAAGTGACCTTAAGCTAATGTGCTCATACCAGAAATCCTCTATTATGATATTTCATTTCAAGTTTGAAAACAATGAAAGCCAATTTATAATCCTCTTAACTCTAAGCAAGACATGGGGAAACATACAGATGGCCTCTTTTTTCTTTTACTTTCTAAGACAAATTGCCTGCTCGTAAATCTCTATGCAAGAATACTCTATGTTTGCACACTAATGGTGGTGTTTTATTTGTTCTCTTATCACAGTGTAGTCTGAGACAGTTTATGGAGCTTAAAATGCCATTTTCTGAGGAGCCAGAATTTATTTTTATCCCTTTCATGTCCACACCAAAACTCACACTCTTAAATGTACCTAAGCTGATATATGGTACTTCTGTTTTCTTTGCTAGCAATACCTGATAGTTAATAGTTCTAAATATTGTTAAATAATATGTCCTGAGCAAAGAGACAAAAGTGGAAATCAGTTTCTCTCATCGCTCTTCCATTGTAAGGGTGATATAGGAATATCAGGTTCACTGTATTATTTTGTATAACTGATAACTCACTTAATGAGTGTGTTTTCCTAAAACTGTTTTAATCAATTGTAGGATTGCTATATTTGAAAAACAAACAAACAAAAATACTCATTTACACTTGAATTTGAGATAACATATTGTTTTGGTATAAGCATATCTTACAGAATATCCGATCATGCTATTTTATGATAATCTTTCTCACTATTCACGTGTAACGTTTTCAAAAGTAGACACACTTTGCTTAAAGAAATAGGTGCAATGACTTTACTAATTCAATTTTGGCTTTGAAATCTAAATGAAAACAATAATATGGAGCTGTTTTACAACCATATTAATATGATTGAAACCTTGTTTGTGGTCAGGATAAGTAATTTATGCCATGGGGGAGCATTTTAAATTATATTTTACAAACTTAAAATTATGTCAAATTAAATAAACATTTATAGCTATTTGTAAGTTTTACACCCAGTATTTGCTTTACTTATCTAACCTGTACATATAACAGCACAGTTATCTCCTGTTTTTGCCTTAGTGAAACCTGAAGATGAAAGGATCAAGAGTTTATATCAAGATGTCCTCTCATTTTTTAAATAAACATATTATTTTCAGTAATGCAGAGAAGACCTGTAATTTTTGGAGATAAGCAACTGACATTTAATTTTCTATTAACTACAATTATAATGTTAATGATAAATAATCTGTAAACAAAAATATTTGAGACTATTGGCTTCTGCTAAGGCATATATAAATGTATAGGTTTTATTGAAGACTATTATAGGCAATGTCTTCCATTTTCTTAACCTGATTCTAGTAATTTTGAATTCATATATTTCCCTAAACTTTCCTTTTTAAATTTTTTGATTTTTACTTTAAAGATGTATGGTATAATTCAGGATTTTGTAGATAAGTAGTTGTCATACAGGTAAAGTTTGGACCTCCCTGTTGTCCCCACTTCACCTTGAGATTAGGTAATATTATTGATGTTGTGTGCCCCCCCACTACTGCCAATACCTTTCTTATAGTATCGTGGTAAATGTCAGGGTCCTCTTATGAGTGAGAATATGTGGTGCTCAGTTCTTTGTTTCTGTCATAGATCATTGAGTATTCTAGACTCAAAATCTATCCAAGTTGCTGCAAAGATGATAATTTTGTGAATATTTACCGCATTTAAAAAATCCAGTCCACTTTCAATGGACAGCACAGTTGGTTCCATGTTTTTGCTACTGTGAATAATAGTGTAATAAACGTGTGTGCGAGTATCTTTTTTTTTTTTTGAGTTGGAGTCTCACTCGGTCTCCCAGACTGGAGTGCAGTGGCTGTTCCCGGCCACCGCAGCCTCGACCCGCTGGGCTCTGGCGATCCTTCCGTCTCAGCCTTCCAAGTAGCTGAAATTACAGGCATGCGCTACCACGCCCGGCTGATTTTTTGATTTATTGTAGAGATGAGGTCTCGCTGCCCAGGCGGATCTCAAACCCATGGGCTCAGGCAGTCCACTCACCTCAGCCTCCCAAAGGCGTGGGATTACAGGCTGAGCCACCGAGCCCGGCTTATCTTTTTTTTTAATAGAATGATTTGAGTTCCTTTGGATGTATTCCCAGGAGTGAGATTGCTGGGTCATATGGAAGGTCGATTTTTATATCTTTTAGGAATCATCACGCTGTTTTCCACAGAGTCTCTACTAGTTTATACTCATACCAACAGTGTACAAGTGTTCCCTTTTCCCTGCATCCTCTCCAGCATCTGTTTTTTGTTATTGATGATGGCCATCCCTACTGGAATTAGGTGGTATCTCAGGTGGTATCTCAGTGTGGTTTCAATTTTCATTTCTCTGATGATTAGTGAGCCTGACCATTTTTTCATGTAGCTATTGGCTGCTTTTATGTCTTCTTTTGAGAAGTGTCTATTCATACCTTTTGCCCACTTTTTAATAGGGCCACTTGTTTTGTGTTGTTTTTCCTTTTGTCACAATTGAGTTCTTTGTAGATCTGGATGCTAGACCTTTGTCAGCTATACAGCTGGTAAATATTTTTTCCCATTCTGTGGGCTGTCTCCCCACTTTCTTGATGGTTTCTTTGGCTTTTCAGAAGCTTTTCAGTTTCATGAGGGACCAGCTTGTCTGTCTTATCTCTTATGGCATGGGCCTTTGGGGTTTTATGAGGAATTGGTTGTGTATATGTGGACTTTTTGTCTCCTTTTTTTGTTCTGTCTGGCTAGGGGTCCATAAATCTTGTTTGTTCTGTCAAAGAACCAGCTTTTTGTTTTGTTGACTTTTTTCCTGTGATATTTTTGTCTTCTGTGTCTCATATTTAGTCTTTTACTTCGATGATATGCATTCTTCTGATGTTAGGGTTTTGGTGGTCTTGTGTTTCCAGCTTCCTTAGATGATTTGTTAGGCTGTTAATTTGTGATCTTTCTATTTTCTTGATTTGTGTTCATAGATATATAAATTCCACTCTTAGTACTATTTTCATGGCACCCAAAGGTTTTGTTATGATGTGCCTTTGTTTCCACGAATCTTTTAATTTCTGCTTTGATTTCTGTGTTGAGCCAGGAGTTAATTCAACATCATGCTGTTTAGTGTCCCTGTCTTTGTGGGTTTTAGGAGAGTTTCATTGGTGTTGATAGTGGTATGACAAGGTGCATGGCAGTATTTAGACCATATTGAATTTTTTTATGCTTTATTTATGGCAGAGGATGTGGTTGATCTTAAGAGTATGTTCCATGTAGCGATGTATAGAATGTACATTCTGTGGTTGTTAGGTGGAGTGTTATGTAGGTATCAAGTCTATTTTGTCAAACTTCAGTTTTAGGTTCTGGACCTCCTTGTTGATTTTTTTTTTTTACCTTGATGATCTATCTAGAGTTATTAGTGGTGTATTTAAGTCCCCAGCTATGATAATGTTAGAGTCAATATCTTTTATTTAGTTTAGTTAGTAACTGCTTTATAAAAGCTAGTGATTCTGTGTTGTATGCATATATGTTTAGAAAGGATATTTCTTGTTTATGGATTGAACCTTTTATCATTATTCAGCATCCTTCTGTATATTTTTTAATTTTTGATAGCTTAAAGTTTGTTTTGTCTGATATTAAGATCGAACTCCTGCTTTCTTTTGTGTGTTGTTCACCTGAAAATTTGTTTTCCATCCTGTAACTTTGAGTCTGTGGGTGTCCATTGTGCTGAGATGTGTCTCCTGGAGACCACATATTGATGGGTTGTGCCTTTTTATCTAGTTTGTCATTCTGTGTCTTTTCAGTGGTGTATTTAGTCCATTCACATTGAGGCTGATTATTGAGATGTGAGAGTTTATTCCTTTCATGAGACTCTTATAAAGTTTTTTGTTGTTGTTTATTTGATTTTTTGTTTTATTTTGGTTATTGGATGAGAATGTGTATCTTCAATTTTGTAGTTATGATTCATGTTTGTTCATTCTCTGTTTTCCTGCTTTCTTGGGAAGAGCGTGGTCATTATTATTATTTTTTTTTTCTGTCCTTAAAGCCTTCTTAGGTGTCTCTTGTATTGCAAGTCTGGAGGCAGCATAAACTCGTAGTTATTGAATGTCTGGGAGGGATTTTAATTCTCTATCACTGATGAAGCTTAGCTTAGCTGGGTAGAAAATTCTTGGTTGAAATTGTTAACTTTGAGAACATTGAAGATTGAACTCCAGTCTCTTCTAGCCTGTAGTGTTTCTTTTGGTAAGTCTGCTGCTATTCTAATTGGTCTTCTCCAGCAGGTAGTCTGACCTTTCTCACTGCCTTTAGGATTCTTTCTTTTATATGTACTTTGTGAAAGTGAATTGATGTGTTTCTAGGAGTTGGTCTTCTCCTTGGATGCTTTGCAGGGGCTCTCTGAATCTCTTGTGTTTGGATGGTTGTGTCTCTGATGAGTTATGGGAAGTTTTCTTGGATGAACTTGTGGAATACTTGTTCCAGGGTGCTCTCATTCTCCTTTTCTGGTTTAGGGATACTGACCAGGTATAAATTTGGTCTCTTAACATAATTGCACATCTATTGAAAGTTTTGTTCCATCTTTTTAAGCTTCCTTTGTGTGTTTTTAATAGATTGGGGTAGTTCCATATTTTGGCCTTTGGGCTCTGAGATTCTTTCTTCTGCCTGGTTAATTCTGCTTTCCATGCTTGTCAGGTCATTTTTTATTTCATTGGCTGAATTTTTTATAACTTCGGTCCCTGTAATTCGTTCATGTTTTTGACTTGTTTTTTTTGGGGGGGGTGCTTATTCATCTTTTCCAACCATTCCTTGAATTCTGCATTTGTGGTCTTAAAACAGTCAATCTGGGTACTCCTCTTTGTTTGAGTTCTGATGTCTGTATTCTCGTGCACTATCCTTTTTGGACTTTGTGAATTACCTGTATTTTTTTCATTAATTTCATTTGTGATGGATTTTTGTTTTCTCTTTACTTTCTTTTCTCAGTGAGAGAGGGATTAGTTTTCTTTTCTTTTCTTTTTTTCTTTTTTTTTTCTCAATCCCCTATTTTTCCTTTGGTAAAGCCCCCAGATTTGTTGGATGGTGAACCCAGGTTGGGTGTGGGGAGCTCTGCTGACCTTTTGCAGCTTTGAGATTTTTAATTAGGTGTGTTGGATGGTGCTAAGATTCTAAAGTTGCCTGCATATCATAATACTCACTGATAGGGATGGTGGGCCCTTAGGAACCCACTTTCCACCACCTCACACTGTGTCCATGCAATGGGAATGTATGTATCTCCCCCAAGTACAAAATAGCATAAGGGAAAGTTGTAGGAACTGAGAAAGAAGGGAGAAGAAAGGACAATGATGAGAATGAAGAAGAGAAGTAAAAACAAACCAACAAACAGATAGACAAACTACTTAGAAAAAACAAAAAGGAAAAAAAAACCTAGTAAAAACAACGTGATGAGATTTTTTAAGTCATATGTGACCAAAGAAGGAGTGAAACAAAACAAAATACACCCACCCCTTGCAAACTACATAGAGAGAGCAGGGAATAACAAAACAAAACAAAAAGAAATGTAATCCTTGAGTACCCTCTTGTGGCAGTTTCTGAAACTTCAGGTTCCTTATAGGTGTTACCCAAGCACCAATGCTTCCGGCTCGTGGCAGAGTGGAGGAAGCTCCAACCTCTAGATCTGTTGCCCTATTCACAAATTTTCAAAAATTTTAAGCTATTGTAATTCTTTTGTATTTTCAATCAAATTTTAAAGTAATTTTGTCTGCATCTGTAAACCATTTTGCTGGGATTTTGATGGAAATTATGTAAAATCTGTATCATGTTGGAGAATTGACAAGTTTGCTTTGGTAACTCTTTGAATTCATAGGTATGCCTCTCCATTTATTTGGATCTTCCTTTTTTTTTCTTAAGATTATTTATTTTATTTATTTATTTATTTAAAAATAATTTTTTCATTTTATTTTAAAGATGTGTAGTACAATTCAGGATTAAGAATTTAAGTGGACATCGTACAGGTAAAGTTTTGCCCTCCCTTCCCACTTTGCCTAGCTTGAGATCAGGTACCCTTTTTGATAATGTGTCCCAACTCCTACCCTGACAGTGTTCCACTCCTGCCAATCCCTTTTTTATAGTGTTATGATGAATGTTCAGGGTCCGCTTATGTGTGTGAGAATATGTGGTATGCAGTTCTTTGTTTTTGTGATAGACCACTGAGTATTATAGATTCTGAATCCATCTGAGTTGCTGTAAAGTCCATATGTTTGTCCTTCATTATGGCTGTATAATCCATTGTGTACATACACTTTTTTTTCTAGTCCAGTTTTTGTGGGCAGCACGGTTGGTTCCATATTTTTCTATTGTAAATAATACTATAATAAACATGTGTGCAGGTATCTTTTTGGTAGAATGGCTTGAGTTCTTCTGGGTATATTCCCAGTGGGAAGATTGTTGGGTCATATGGAATGTCAACGTCTACTTCTTTTAGTAATCACCGTGCTGTTTTCCAAAGAGGTTGCACTAGTTTGCATTCCCACCAGCAGTGTAGAAACGTTCCTTTTTCTCCACATGGTCAGAGACATCTGTGGTTTGTTTTATTAATGATTGCCATTCTTACTGGGGTTAAGTGGTATCTCAATGTAGTTTTGATTTGCATTTCTCTGATGATTAGTGAGGCTGAGCACTTTTTCATGTGTCTGTTGGCTCCCCTTATGCCTTTTTTGAGAAGTGTCTATTCATGTATTTTGCCTACTTTTTAATGGGATTATTTCTTTTTTATCCTCTTGGCACATTTGAGTTCCTTGTAAAGCCTGGATGTTAGGCCTTTGTCAGATATACAGTTGGCAAGTATCTTTTCCCATTCTGTGGGCTGTCTACCCACTTTCTTGATGGTTTCTTTGGCTTTGCGGAAGCTTTTCAGTTTGATACGGTCCCACTTGTCTATCTAACCTCTTATGTCATGGACATCTGGGGTTCTGATCCGGAATTGGTTGCCTACTCCAATTCCCATAAGGATGTCTTCTATGTTTTCTAAGATTCTTTTTTTTTTTTTTTTTTTTGAGTTGGAGTCTCACTCTGTGAACCAGGCTGGAGTGCAGTGGAATGCTCCCGGCCACCACAGCCTTGACCTGCTAGGCTCTGGTAATCCTTCTGCCTCAGCTCTCCAAGTAACCAAAACTACAGATGTGCACTACCACATCTGGCTAATTTTTGATTTATTGTAGAGACGAGGTCTCACCAAGTTGCCTGGGTGGGTATTGAACTCGCAGGCTCAGGCAATCCACTCACCTCTGCCTCCCAAAGTGCTGGGATTACAGGCTGAGCCACTGAGCCCAGCTCTTCTAAGATTCTTATAGTTTGAGGTTTTACATTTAGGTCTTTGATCCATTTAGGGTTGATTTTTGTGTATTGTGATAGGTAGGGGTGGTGTTTCAATCTTCTGCATGTGGTCTGTATCTTCTTTTATTTATTTAATCAGTGTTTTCAGAATAGAAGTCCTGTACATGTTTTGTTACATTTATACCTAAGTAGTTTATATTTAGTAATTATAATCTTACTGTATTTTTTTTTTTTTGAGTTGGAGTCTCACTCTGTCGCCCAGACTGGAGTGTAGTGGCCGCTCCCGGCCACCGCAGCCTCGACCTGCTGGGCTCCGGCGACCCTTCCGCCTCAGCCTTCCAAGTAGCCGGAATTACAGGCGCGCGCTACCACGCCCGGCTGATTATTTTCTTTATTGTAGAGATGAGGTCTCGCTGCCCAGGCAGGTCTCGAACGCGCGGGCTCAGGCAATCCACTCACCTCACCCTCCCAAAGGTGCAGGATTACAGGCTGAGCCACCGAGCCCGGCAATCTTACTGTATTTTAAGTGCCAATTCCCACATGTTCATTGCTAGTACATCAAAATGTAGTTGATTTAGATCTTTCATCCTGCAACATTGTTGAATTTGCCTATTAATTACAAGAGGTTTTGGATTTTCTACCTGAGAAATCGTGTCATATACAAATAAAGGCAGTTTTATTCCATTTTAATTTGTATGCCGTTTGTTTTCTTTTTGTGTGTGGTGTATGGAATTTTCAGTACTATGTTGATAGCTAGTTGAGAAATAGTCGACTATACTTTTTATGAAAAACCAAAGATCAGGAGACAGTTTGTAAACATTTGCCGAGTGATCTCCATAAAAGGCATGAAAAAGTTTGAGGAATGGGTTGCAAGAGGTAAGAAGCTCTCGCTGAGAGCATCAGTAAGCCCCCTTCAAAATTTTCTCTACTGTGAAACAAATGTGTGCTCCTTTGAGGGGGAGGACAGCAAAGTTTGTTGTAAGGGAAAGTAAAATATTCTCTACCCCTGGAGAAGGGACAGGACAGTGACCTGGGAACAGAACATTCGTGGTTTACTATAGCTGGGAGAGAGGCAACATCCTTGTGAAATTTCTGCCCATAAGAGCCAGCAATATTAGGTCTAGTTGTACCAGGAAAACCGAGAAGACCTTCCAACATTATGTTAATAAAGAATAAGTATCAAGCCAAGAAGTCTACTCTTAGGGAATGGGCAAGATCTTGTATTGCCAGGATTTGTATTAGCAAAAAACACAGATATGATAAAAATATATATCTTCCATCTAAGATTGGGAAAAAAACAAGGTTGTCTAACAACTTTTATTTAACATTGTACTGGTGGTTCTAGGCAGTGCAACTGGGGAGGTGAAATAAATTTAAAAGTAGCCATATTGAAAAGAAAGAATTTAAAATGTCTTTATTTACAGAATACAGGATCCAGTATGTAGAAAGTCCTAAGGAATCCACACATACAAAAAATAACTAGAACTGAGTAAGCTCAACAGGATCTCAGCACTCAAGGTCAATATATACAAATTAATAGTATATGTAAATACTAGCAGTTGCCAATGCAAAAATGAAATGGCAATACTATTCAAAATATCAAAGAATATAATGCTAAAGAATGTTTAACAAAAAGGTAATGTCTTATATACTGAAAACTAAACCATTCCTGAAAAAAAATTAAAGGAGATATAAATAAATGGAGAGACACCTTATTGTTAATTAATTGGAAGAATCAATACTGTTAAGATGCCAATACTCTAAATTGTTCTGCAGATTCAACACAATCTCTGAAAATCTCAGATGTCTTTTTTTTGGGGGGGGGTGGATATTGGCAATATGAGTCTAAAATTCATATGGCAATGCAAAAGTTACAGAAGACCCAGAACAATATTTAAAATGAAGAACAATATTAGAAGACTTACACTTACCAATATTAACACTTACTACAAAACTACAGTAACCAAGACAGTGTGGGACTGTATAAGGATAAACAGATAAATGGCAGTCCAGAAATAAACCCACACATTTATGGTCACTTGACTTTCATCAAGGACGTCAAGATCATTCAATGCAAAAAGAATTATCTTTTCAACAATCAATTCTGGGAAAATTGGATATCCACGTATGAAATTATGAATTTGGACCCTTATACTTACACAAAAAATGGATTATAGATGTAAATGTAAGAACCTAAAACTATAAAATAACAGTTAATATTTATAGCTTTGAATTAGACAAAGATTTCTTTGACATGACTCCAAACAAAGAGATAAGAAAAAAATCATTAAATTTTACTTTATCAAAATTGAAAACATTTGTACTTCAAAAGACTTCATCAATAAAGTAAAAAGGCAGTGAACGTGAGGGAAAATATTTCTACATGATGCAGTCAATGTATAAGTAACTCTTACAAGTAAATAATTTGACAAATATAAATTAAAAATTAATGAAAAATTTAAATAGACATTTTAATAACATAAAAGTGCCCCAAATTACATGAAATGATGTTTGAAATATTTATTCATTAGGGTAAGGCATATAAAAAACCCAATGAGATATCACTTCATACCCAGTAAAGTCTGTAATCAAACATTAGACAAAGTTGTTGACAAGGATTTAGAGAAATGAAAAACCTCATGCTTTGCTGGTGGGAATGAAAAATTGCCTAGCCACTTTGGAAAACAAATTTGATAAATGTCCTAAAATGTTAAATGTTCACATTCAATGTAACCTAGCAATTCCAGATACCCACCTAAGCGAAATGAAAATGAGTGTTTACACCAACACTTTGGAAATATTCATAATAGTTAAAATCCAGAATAGCTAAAAAAAAAAAAAAAAAAGAAGAAGAAGAAAAAATAAATTCCACCTGCCAGTGATTGACCATAATGCTGCATATTTGTACAATGAAATACTGTTAGATAATAAAAAGGAATGGAACTGTGACACATATTGCATTATGATTTAACCTAAAAAGCATGCTAAGATGCCAGGCACAGTGGCTTTTGCCTGTTCCAGCATTTTGGGAGGCCGAGGCAGGAGGATTGCTTGGCCCCAGGAGTTCAAGCCTGGGCCACATAGTGAGATCTCCTCTCTACATAAAAACAAAACAATATAAAAACATGCTAAGTAAAGGGAACCAGATAGAAGGACCACATCGTATCATTACATTTATATGAGATTTCCAGAGATGACTAATAATAGAGGCAAAATAGTAAATTAGTAGTTGCTTTAGACTGCAGTTGGGAATGGAAATTGGTTGTAAATAGACATAAAGCATATTTTTTTGTGGGGGATGGAAATGTTCTAAGATTGTGATGATAGTTGTAAATGTATTATAAATCATAAAATTATGCACTTTAAATGGATGAGTTTTGTGATATATAAATAATACATGCTATTTACAATTCTACCAAATTATTTTACTGATGTTCAAAATTTTTTATTGCATTTTCTTGGACTTAGTAGATGATTAGTTCTTTCTGAACCCTGCATTGTTTTAACACAATAAGGAAATTCCACATATACTAGTGCAGCTTAACTCAGAGGAAATCATGCTTTATAAACTAGATCTTTCTAACTATTCCTTACACCTTGTTCTATAGAAGGAATCTTCACCTGTATTCAAAAATTCTTGTCTTTGTATTGTCAGTTGAGAATCACATGGCAGCCAATTCAAAGAGTTTACCTATGGCAATCTCATGAACTTGATTCATTTGAGACCTTGAGGAATAAAATGGTAATTAATTGAATAGTAGTAGTTAATTATAGCTAATGTGAAGGAATATTCCAGGTAATCACATGCTGATATATAGATAATTGCTTTCTATGTAGGATACCAAGATAACACAGTTAAATTTGTATTTTGACACTAAAGCAAACATACTAACGTATTAGCTTATGTTTTTATCTCCTCTCAGTTTTCAAGAGAAACTGACCCATTAGAATGAATGCTATCATTTGTATCATAGAGCTTTTACAAGGCTGAAGTGAGATTATCAACAAACACACTAAGCAGTTGGCCTCCCATGTGTGTAGTTTTAAAAAATTAATCATCATTACTGTCACTTTTGTTCAATTTTAATATTGCGTGGTTTATACCTTTGGTTTACAGAAGATAAAATGTGTAGTTTCTAAAAGTTAAGTGACTTTAAATTGCCATATTAAATGACTTACATATAGCATTTTTCATTTTTATCTATCTATTGATTATCTAAAATTGCAAAATATTTCCATTATTGCTAACAGAACTAGCTTATGATATGTAATAAAAATTAGCAATTTTTTTGTCCTTTTGACACCTCAACACCTATCCACCAAATAACCCCAGCCCCTGTTAGCCACCATTCAACTCTTCATTTATATGAGATTAACATTTTTAGATTTTACGTGTGAGTGAGATTATGCAGTAATGGATAAAAGAAATAACCAGAGATAGATTGTTCATCAGGATGACTATAATTAAGTAATGTATTCTTGAAAAATGCTGTGAGTGGATGTAAAATATTCTCACCATGAAACAGTAATAAGTATCTGGGGTAGTGCATATGTTAATTAGCTAGATATAGTCAAAATACTTCAAAATATTATGTTGTACACTATAAACACAGTTTTATCTATCATTTTAAAAATTAACAATTGCCCTTTCCCTCAAACTACAATCTTCCAAGTCTCATATCTCTCATAGTAATAAATATTAACAATCTTGTGGTATATTTCCAAATTGCTGTCTTTGTTCAAAGAAACTAAAAAAATACATGCATCTGTAAGTATTCAGTTTTTTTTTTTTAAAGACAGCTTCTCGCTCTGTCACCCAACCTACAATGCAGTTGCCGGATCCTTTCACCTCAGCCTCCCAAGTAACTGGAACTACAGGCATGTGCCACTACACCTGTGTGATTTTCTGATTTTTTTTGTGGAGACAAATCTTGCTGTGGTACCTAGGCTGGTGTTGAACTCCTAGGTTCAAGCATTCCTCCCACCTTGGCCTCCCAAAGTGCTTGGAATACAGGTGTGAGCTATGGCACCAAGCCTGTATTAAAATATATACAGGCCAGGTGCGGTGGCTCAGCCTGTAATCCCAGCACTTTTTGAGACCGAGGTGAGAGGATTGCCTGAGCCCAGGCGTTCGAGACCAGCCTGGGCAACTTGGTGAGACCTCGTCTCTACAATAAATAAAAAAAAAAAAATAGCCGGACGTAGTAGTGCGTGCCTGTAGTTCCAGGTACTTGGAAGGTTGAAGTGGAAGGATCGCCTAAGTCTGGCAGGTCAAGAATGTGTAGCCATGAGCGTGCCACTGCACTCCAGCCTAGGTGACAGAGTGAGACTCCAACTCGGAATATATATATATATATATAAAATGTGTGTGTGTGTTTATATACACACACACAAACGAACTTGATTCCTCTTAATTCTTTTTTGTGTAAACAAATCTAGGATGAGAGTATATGTGTTACTTTGCAAAATCAGAAGTTCACTGTAGCAATTTATGAATATATACTAAACAGGATATCAAAAGTAGCAGTGAAAACATTTTTGTTATTTTTAGAGATGTGATTGAACAGTGTGAATGAACTCTTTCAATGATCATTTTCTCATATGTGAATCCATTTAATCACCCTAATACGTCTGTAATATAGAATTAACTAACTATACTATATGTTTTTATGTGTGAAGATTAAGCAAAGCAATCCATATAAAAGTACTAGGTATACTGCTTGTCAGTTCCATAAGAATTAGGCAGTTTCCTCTCCTTTTTGACAGCATTGTAGTTTCTTTTTAAATTGTGTCTTATTTAAAGATAAAAGGGATGTTTGTTCATTTTAAATGGCAATTAATGAGAAGACATATAAAATGTAATCATTTTCATCACATTCCATGTATTTTTCCATTCTTTTATAAATAATGTGAATTTCTTGGTGCATCTTATCCATTTTTTCTCTGCTCAAAAAAATACTACTATATACAATGTATTCACACACCCACGCAAACTAAAGTGCTTGAAAATTGTTTTGACAAGGGGGAATATTGTATACCATTTTTCATTTTTCTATTAGGACTAAGCACCTCATAGATATTTATCTAAGTCATTGCTTTATGGATTAATGTTTGAAATGCTTGACAATTAGGAAATCTAAATTTTAACCCATATGGGCTGAATTTGTATATTTTAAAATAAGGATTTATCTACAGTTTTCTGCCAAATTCAACTTTGTACCATAGCTAAGTTTTAAATAAGTTGTGATGACCTTCTGTCGATGATTGTGCCAGCAGCAGAGAGAGTTTCTAAATTATTATTATGGCATTATCATAATGAGAATTTTGAAATTCAAATGCTTTTTCCTATCTACTTAGTCATTAGTCATTGCTTTTATATTATATATCAGCAGTTTATTTTTGGAGATTATCATTACCTCACCTTCTCAAATTTACCAAAATTACATTAAATTACATTAGGACGTAATTCTCCGTGTGCTCAAAGAGACCTTCATTGGATGCCAGGTGTTTCGCCTGTTCAAAAGTGTTCAAGGTGTTTTCATCTATCGGTGGCTCTGTCCGTACTCTGTCTTACCAGGGAGAGAGATGCCAGGGTCTGCAATTCTAAGGCTGCCCTCTTGCTTCTCCCCTTGTCAATTCAGTTTTAATGATCTCTTTGTCAGTAATTGAGCCAATAGCATAAGGTTTTCATTAGTGCAGCATTTTAACAAAATTGAGGACCTGCTGTTTCATTCCATGAAATATTCTACCCATTTACTTTTAGACATTAGCTAACATCTGCTTCCTATATTTTTGAAAATATCACATGGACATTTTATTCTGGGATGACTAATTAAAGAATGTGCAAGATCTTTCTAATAGGAAGTTTTTCCTTTCTTTTTTTTTTGATAAATGCAGTTGGTCATTTTTATCAAGCCCACTTTTTTATATACTTAAATAACATTTTCTTATCTTCTTAAATGTTATAATGATAGTCCAGTCATAGTGGCTCTCGCCTGTAACCCTAGCACTTTGAGAAGCCAACGTGGCAGAATGACTTGAGCACAGAAAATCAAGACCAGCCTGGACCATATCGAAGAGTTTCCCTCTACAAAAATATTTAAAAATTAGCCAGGCCTGGTGGCACTCACCTGTAGTACCAGCTACTTGGGAGACTGAGGCAGGTGACTTGAGCCCAGGAATTGGAGATTGTGATGAGCTGGGATCACCAGTGCACCCTGGCCTGGGCAACAACTTGAGACCCTGTCTCAAACAAAACAAAACAAAACAAATAAACAATATGTTAGTCTGTTCCTAAGAATTTAGGTCATTTTGTTGGTGTTTTCATGGTTTTTGTTTTGTTTTTTTTTGGTTTTGGTTTTTGGTTTTTTTTTTTGAGTTGGAGTCTCACTCTGTCACCCAGACTGGAGTGCAGTGGCCGCTCCCGGCCACCGCAGCCTCGACCTGCTGGGCTCCAGCGATCCTTCCGTCTCAGCCTTCCAAGTAGCCGGAATTACAGGCATGCGCTACCATGCCTGGCTGATTTTTTGATTTATTATAGAGATGAGGTCTCACCAAGTTGCCCAGGCGGGTCTCGAACCCGCGGGCTCAGGCAATCCACTCACCTCAGCCTCCCAAAGGCACGGGATTACAGGCTGAGCCACCGAACCCGGCGGTTTTTGTTTTTATTACTTTTTCTGTCTGATCTGTTTCCTTAGACATGGAGAGACTACTCTTACTACAGTTATATTGTGTTTGGCTACCTTCTTAGCCAGTTTAGCCATTCATATCTTTCTTGACATGTACCTTTTAGATCTTGAATGTTTACTCCTATTTTGGGAACTCATTTTGAGTGGTTTACAAGATTAATTGGGTTTGCCATAAAAGTCATTCTAAAACAAATGTCTTTTTTATAAGAATAATAATATACTGTTTTAATAATAGTTAATTAATAGAGCTAAAATTAATTATCAAAATATATCTTGCAGGTTGAGAATTTAATTCTAAAAAGAAAATGTATATTAAGAAAATTCCTTTTGATAGCTAATCACATGTTGAAATAATAGAGTTGTTTCTATTTTCATATTGCTTTGTAGCTTACAAAAATATTTTTTCATATCACTTCATTTTATGTTCACAACAAATATGTGGTATAATAAAATTAATAGTAATTTCAATGGGAATTTTTGAGGGTTCCATGGGAATAATTTACATTAAATTTTGAGTCCTGCTACCTGTCAAGGAGGTAAGAATTAAGTAAAGGTTAATTGTTTTTTCAGTTTTTGGTAATATAAGAACATCATTTATCATATTATTTTAATGGTAGGAAAAGTTATATCTTGTGGATAGTAAGTTGATTATTTTCACTTCTGACCTATATGTATACTGATTTTAATGAACAATAATATATACTCTGTCTAGACAGTGAAATAGGACAGATATTTATGATGAGAAATTAGCCTACCTTTTAAACTAATATTTACTACATTGTATTTGTCATTCAACAACATTTTTAAGATAAAAATAAAGCAATTTTATGAACTTTTTAAAAGCTTTTTTAACTTTTTATTTTGAAATACTAGTAGATAGTCATGAAGTTGCCCCAAAAAAGTACAGTTAGGTTGAATGCACTCTTTCCTCAGTCTTTACTAATTTAGCATCTTTCATAATGATACCATAATTAAAACCTCATAGTTGGCAAAGGTATGATAACACTGCCTAACTTTTTTTAGTTGATGAAAATACAGAATGATACTGTATCCTTTTTTTGGAATTCATTTTATATTTACACATAGGATGAGCATTTTTCTACATAAATGTTTTTCAAAATGTAGGTTGTGAACTATGTGAGTTGTGACATTATTGGAAGTGACTTACCTGATTTTTTTAAAGGAAAAATATTCAAAGGAATAAAAGATTTCCTTGCATATGTTAAAAGTGTCTCTATAGATGGTGTTTTGGTTTGTATATGTGTATATATAAGTGTGTATTGAGACTATGTTCAAAAATTTAAAATAACTTTTGATGACATAATGGCTTAAAAATTGATGTTGCTTTTAATCTTCCAAAACAACTTTTCCATTGACACTTAAAACATCCTGTGATGTAGAATAGATAATATATTCTAATATTGTCATGAGCATCATGTTAGCTAATTCATTTATTAATACAAACACAATGCTTTACAAGTATTAGTTAGTTATTAATAGTGATCAGTTATTCTAACCACTTTTATCATTTTTTAATTTCTTGTTTTTTAGGTTGGAAAATATAGTTTATTCAGAAAGTAAATTAGAGACAGAGAGAGGAGATTCATCTCCCCAAGGAAGGAGAGGGGCCCAAACCCCCATTTTAAAATTTTCAACTTTATATTTTGAAAATAATTTTAGACTCACAAGAATTTGCAGAAATTCCTATGTATCCTTCATTTAACTGCCCCTTGATAACATCCTACATGACCATGGCACATCATTAAAAACAGGAAATTCACATTTGTGAAATACTTTTTATTAGACTACAGACTTTATTCTGATTTTACTAGTTATATACGCGCGCACATGTGTAAGTCCTATGACTTGTGTGGATTTGTATAACCACTGCCATAATGTTATCACAAAAGGACTCTGTCATAGTCAAATATCCCTCCCTCATCCCTAAACCCTGAAAAAGTCTTTTCCAACTCTATCTACACTTCTGTCATTTAGAGAATGTTATATAAATGGACTAATAAATATATGCAGTATTTTATGGTTTTGTATTTTCACTCAGCATACTAGCCTAAGTGCCGCCTAACTGGTTGTGTATACCCGATAGTCCTTTCCTTTTTAATGCTGAGTAGCATTCCATTGTATGGATGTACCACAGTTTGTTTAACCATACCCATTGAAGGACACTCATTGTGTTACTTCTCGTTTTTAATTATTACAGATAGGGCTGCTGTGAACATTCATATATACATGTTTTACAGGCATTAAGTTTTATTTTCTCTGAGATAAATGTTCAGGAGTCATATTGAAGAGTTGTATAGTAAGTTATAGTTTTTAAATTAACTGTCAAAATATTTTCCAGAGTGGTGACTGTATCATTTTATATTCCCATCAGCAATGCATGGGAAATTCAGTTTTTCTGCATCCTTGCTAGCATTTGGTATCATCACTTGTTTTGAATTTAGCTGTTCTATTAGTGTGCAGTAGTATCTCATTTTGGTCTTAATTTGCATTCCACTCATGGCTAATGATGTTAAACATATTTCATGCGTTTATTTGCCATCTACTGATCCTCTTTTGTGAATTGTCTGCATGTTTCTGTGTGGATAGTTTCTTATAGTTCATTAATTTCTCTTTCTACTATGTGTGTTCTGTTGTTATAACCATCTATTAATTTTGTATTCTCAGTTCTAAAATTCTCATTGATACCTCTTTTTTTTTTTTTTTGGAGTCTCACTCTGTTGCCCAGGCTGGAGTGCAGTGGCACGCTAATGGCCACCGCAGCCTCGACCTGCTGGGCTTAGGCCATCCTTCCACCTTAGCCTTCTAGATACCTTTTTATAAGTTTGAATTCCTTTTTAGTTTTTTCCATCTTGTAATTTTGAATGTGGTAATAAAATTTATTTTAACATTCCTATCTGTTAACACTTATATTTTGATATCCTGTTTGTGTTCTCTTGTTTTTTTGGTGAATGTCCTTTCATAATGTCTGACTTTCTTTTGATGCAAAAAAGTATTAAAACTATGAAGATATTTAATGGCCTTGGGTTATAATATATTTAACCTAGTTTTGCTTTTGTCATCAATTAAGCATAGTTCAGGAAAAGTTCATTTAATCATATTGAATAATTCAAATTTGGGCTTCAGTCTTGTCTAGAGTACTGTATTTCCAGCTTACCCTTACTCTTCAGGACTAACCCCTTTAGGTCCCAACTGAAAACCTGAGGCATGTACTAGTTTTACTAGAAGTTCCATGGATAAAGTACTTGAATAGACATTTCTCCAATGAAGATTTACAACTGACTAATGAGCACCCTGAAAAGATGCTCAGCATTAGTAGTCGTTAGGATAATGCAAATCAAAATTATGAAGAGATATCACTTCACACTTACTAGGATGGTGTTGGTAAGAATATGGGAAAATTGGAGTCCTTTTTGTGGTGGGACTTTTAAATGGTACAGGTGCTGCGAGAAATAATTTGGCAACTCCTCAATAGGATATGACCCAGCATTTTTCTCCTAGGTATGTAGTCTTCCAGTTGAAAATAGTGATCTGAATGAAAGCTTGTCCACGAATGTTTATAGCAGCACTATCCACGATAGCTAAAAGGTGGAAACAACAACCCAAGTGCCCATAAACTCAATCAATAGATAAACCATGTGTCGTATACAGGTACAGTGGAATATTATTTAGCCTCAAAGAGGAAGAATAAACTGACACATGATACACCATTGAGGAACCTAGAAAACAGATATGTTAAATGAAAGAAGCTAGAGACAAATGCCACATGTTGTATGATTCCATTTATATTTAATATCCAGAATAGGCAAATCCATAGAGAAAAGAACAATTTGTAGTTTTCAGAGGCTGTGGGGATGAAAACATGAAGAATGACCACCTAAATGTGTAGGATTTTCTTTTGGGATGATAAAAAACATTTTGGAACTAGATAATAATGATGGTTGTACAATATTGTAAGTGTATGAAGTACCACTAAATTCTACACTTTAAAATAGTTGAAATGATGAATATAATGTTATGTGAATTTTATAAGAAAAATATTAAAATAGTAGTGGTTGGATATTTATTAAACATATATTTCTCTTACACGACATTATTTTTTAAATATCTTGTTATTGTTGATAGAGACATAGTGTAGAATTAGGTTCAGAAAAATTATTAGGGTACTGATTTCCCTTATGATTGCACCTTGTACCCCCGTGTTCTCATGGTAAGCATGTCTACACATAGACCTCCACACCCTTCCCGACAGTCAAACAAATCCACTCATATTTATTTGTATATGTACACTATATCCATTCATACAGTAAAAAAAATTTTTATTGGTTTGCTTTCCAGGAAAATATAAAAATATTTTTGTTATATTTAGTCGTTATTAAATATTTAAGAAACATAAGTTGGTAGTAAAAAATGAAGTGAGAATAATTCATCCAAAACACTAAATAGGTCGTTTTTGTGGGTGATCACATACTAGGTGATTTGGGTCTATGATTTTTTCTTTCTTTCTTTTTTTTTTTTTTAAGATGTGGAGTACAATTCAGGATTGGGTATACAAATGGTCACTGTACAGGTAAAGTTTTGACCTGACTTTGGTCCCCACTTTGCCTGGTTTGAGATAAGGTACCCTTATTGATGAAGGATGCACCCCACTTCTCTCCTCTGGCAGTGTCCTGCTACTGCCAATTCCTTTCTTATAGGTTTATGTTAATAGTTCAGAGTCCGCCGGGCTCGGTGGCTCAGCCTGTAATCCCGTGCCTTTGGGAGGCTGAGGTGAGTGGATTGCCTGAGCCCGCGGGTTCGAGACCCACCTGGGCAACTTGGCAATACCTCATCTCTACAATAAATTAAAAAAAAAAAATTAGCCGGGTGTGGTAGCACACGCCTGTAGTTCCAGCTACTCGGAAGGCTGAGGCGGAAGGATCTCCGGAGCCCAGCAGGTGGCGGCTACGGTGGCAGAGCGGCCACTGCACTCCAGTCTGGGCAACAGAATGAGACTCCAACTAAAAAAAAAAAAAAAATGGTTCAGAGTCCATTTATGAGTAACAACATGTGGTACTCAGCTTTTTGTTTCTGTGATAGATCACTGAGCACAATAAACTCTAAATTCGTCCAAGTTGCTGTGAAGGTCATAATTTTGTTCTTTATGGCTGCGTAGTACTCCATCATGTATGTGTATCATTTTATTTTTTATCCAGTTCCCTCTCGATAGGCAGCACAGTTGGTTCCATGTTTTTGCTATTGTGAACCTTGCTGCAGTAAACATATACATACAGGTATCTTTTTTGTAGAATGATATGAGTTCCACCGGGTATATTACCTGAAGGGGATATTGCTGGATCGTATGGAAGATTTAGATCTTTTAGGAATTGTGATGCTGTTTTCCACAGAGGTTGTACTAGTTTACAATCCCACCAACCATATAGAAGTGTTCCTTTTTCTCTGCATCCTCTCCAGCATCTGTTTTTTTTTTTTTTTTTGAGTTGGAGTCTCACTCTGTTGCCCAGACCGGAGTGCAGTGGCCACTCCCGGCCACCACAACCTCGACCTGCTGGGCTCCAGTGATCCTTTCGCCTCAGCCTTCCAAGTAACTGGAACTACAGGTGTGCGCTACCATGCCCAGCTAGTTTTTGATTTATTGTAGAGATGAGGTCTCGTCAAGTTGCCCAGGTGGGTCTCGAACCCGCGGGCTCAGGCAATCCACTCACCTCAGCCTCCCAAAGGCGCAGGATTACAGGCTGAGCTACCGAGCCCATCCATATGTTGTTTTTTGAGTTATTGATGATGGCCATCCTGACTGGAGTTAGGTGGTATGTTAGTGAGGGTTTAATTTGCATTTCATTAATGGTTAGCGAGACTGAGCATGTTCTTCACGTATCTGTTGGCTGCTTGTATGTCCTTCTTTTGAGTAGTGTTTATTCATATCTTTTTCTCACTTTTTAATGTGGCTGTTTGTTATTTTCTTTTCAGCGTGTTTGAGTTCCTTGTAGATTCTAGATGTTACACCTTTTTTTTTTTTTGAGCTGGAGTCTCACTCTGTCGCCCAGACTGGAGTGCAGTGGCCACTTCTGGCCACCACAGCCTCAACCTGCTGGGCCCCGGTGATTCTTCCACCTCAGCCTTCTGAGTAGCCGGAATTACAGGCATGCGCTACCACGCCCGGCTGATTTTTTGATTTATTGTAGAGATGAAGTCTTGCCAAGGTTCCCAGGCGGGTCTCGAACCCTTGGACTCAGGCAATCCACTCACCTCAGCCTCCCAAAGGTGCAGCATTACAGGCTGAGCCACCAAGCCCGGCAATGTTACACCTTTGTCAGATATACAGTTGGCAAATATTCTTTCCCAGTCTGTGAGTTGTCTCCCAGCATTCTTGATGGTTTATTTTGCTTTCCAAAAGTTTTTCAGTTTGATGAGGTCCTACTTGTGTATTTTATCCTTTATGGCATGAGCATTTGGGGTTTTGATCAGGAATTGGTTGCCAGTTCCAATTTCCATAAGGGTGTCTCCTGCATTTCCTAAGGTTCTTATAGTTTGAGGTTTTATGTTTAGATCTTGGATCCATTTAGAGTTGATTTTTGTGTATGGTGGCAGGCAGGGGTCTTGTTTCAATCTTCTGCATGTGGTCAGTCAGTTTTCCCAGCATCATTTGCTGAATAAGTTCTCTTCTCCACAGTGGTTTTTGGTGCAGGGTTTGTCAAAGATGAGTTGGTTGAGAAACTGGGATTTGGCTTCTGGAATCTCCTGTTCCGTTGGTCTGTACGCCTGCTTTTGTACCAATACCAGCCTGTTTTGGTTATTGTAACCTTAGCATAAGCTTTAAAGACGGGGAGTGTGATACCACCTGTTTTGTTTCTTTTACTGAATATCATTTTGGCTATCCATGGTCGTTTATGTTTCTATATGAATTTCTGAATTGTCATTTCCAGGTCTGAGAAGAATGGTGTTGATAATTCAATGGGTATTGCATTATATCTGTAGATTGCCTTGAGTAGGATGGACATCTTAACAACGTTAATTCTTCAAGTCCATGAGCATGGAATATTTTTTCACTTGTTTGTGTCATCTTTGATTTCTTTGAGCAGTGTTTTGTAGTTTTCATTGTAAAGGTTTTCACTTCTCTGGTTAGGAAGATGACAGGGTATTTTCATATTTTTAATTGATATTGTGAATGGGATTGTGTTTTATGTTTGGTTCTCTGCGTGTTTTTTGTTGGTGTATAAGAATACAGTTGTCTTTACACATTGATTTTGTACCCTGAGACTTTGCCAGAGTGCTTTTTCAGTGCAAGGTTTCTGACCAGTTCTCTTGAGTTTTCAAGGTATAGAATTATATCATCAGCAAAGAGGAATATATTGACTTCCTCTTTTCTTTTTTGGATACCCCTGATTTCTATCTCTTGTCTGATTGCTCTAGCTAGGACTTCTAATACTATGTTGAACAGGAGAGGTGAGAGTGGGCAACCTTGTCTCGTTCCATTTTTTAGGGGAAATATTTTTAATCTCTATCTGTTTAGCAATATGTTGTCTGTGATTTTATGGTAGATTGCTCTTACTATTTTGAGGTATGGTCCCTCTATGCCTAAGTGTTTAAGGTTTTGTTTTTTTCTATCAAGAAGGAATGTTTTGGCTTTTTCTTGGTCAGTCTTACCAGGACTCTGTAAATCTTGCTTATCCTTTCAAAGAACCAGCTTTTTGTTTCATTGAATTTTTTTCTGATGCTTTTTTCTTCTATATCCTGTATTTGGACTTTTACTTTGGCCATCTGAATTCTTCTGCTGAAGTTAGGGTTTTGGTGATCTTGTCTTTCCAACTCCCTAAGGTGATTTGTTAGGCTGTTAACTGGTGATCTTTCCATTTTCTTGGTGTGTGTTCATAAAGAAATGAATTCCTCTCTCAGTACTGGTTTTATGGCATCCCAGAGGTTTTGGTAAGATGTATCTTTATTTTCATTTGTTTACAGAAATCTCCTTTTTTTTTTTTTTGAGTTGGAGTCTCACTCAGTCACCCAGAGTGGAGTGCAGTGGCTGCTCCCGGCCACCGCAGCCTCGACCTGCTGGGCTCTGGCAATCCTTCCGCCTCAGCCTTCCAAGTAGCTGGAACTACAGGTGCGCGCTACCACGCCTGGCTAATTTTTTAAAATTTTTATTGTAGAGATGAGGTCTCGCCAAGTTGCCCAGGCAGGTCTCAAACCAGTGGGCTCAGGCAATTCACTCACCTTGGCCTCCCAAAGCGCAGGATTACAGGCTGAGCCACTGAGCCCAGCCAGAAATCTTTTAATTTCTGCTTTGATTTCCATATTGACCCAGGAGTTGTTCATCATGTTTTTTTAGTGTCCATCTCTTTGTGGGCTTTGGGGAAACTTTGTTGGTGTTGATATTTATTTTTATTCCATTGTGGTCTGAGGTGCATGGTAGTATTTCGATCTTAAAAAATTTATTTATGCTTGATTTATGGCTGAGGATGTGGTCAATCTTGGAGTATGTTCCATGTGGTGATGAGTAGAATATATATTCCGTGGTTGTTGGGTGGAGCATTCTGTAGATATCAGTTAAGTCCATTTGGTTAAGCATCAAGTTGAGGTACTAGATCTCTTTGTTGATTTTTTGCCTCAATGATCAATCTAGGTTTGTTAGTGGAATATTAAGTTCCCAGCTATGAGAGTGTTAGAGTCAATATCTTTCTTAGTTTACCTAGAAGCTACTTTATAAAAGTTGGTGTTCCTATGTTGGATGCATTTATGTTTAAGGTGGATATTTCTTATTGATGGATTGAACGTTTATCATTATGTAGTTACCTTCCAAATCTTTTTAAAATTTTGATAGCTTAAAGGATATTTTGTTTGATATTAAGAGCATAAGTCCCACTTTCTTTTGTGTTTTGTTCACCTTAAAATTTGTTTTCTATCGTCTTTCTTTGAGTCTGTGATTGTCCATTCTGTTGAGATGAGACTCCTGGAGACAGCATATTGTTGCATCATTTTTAAAATCCAGTTTGCCATTCCATGTCTTTTCAGTGATGTATTTAGTCCATTCAGATTCAGGTTAATTATTGAGATACGAGAGTTTATCTCTGATATGAGGCTGTTATAGAGGTTGTATATTTGTTTATATGTTTGTTGGTCTTCTTTTGATTTTTGGGTTGATATATGTGTGTTTTCAATCTTCTTCCTGCATTCTTGAGAAGAGCATGGTAATTCTTTATATTCCTTCTTCTGTGTTTAATACTTTATTATTTCTTGTAGAGTTGATCTGAAGGCGGCATAAAGTCTTAGGGATTGAACGTCTGGGAAGGATTTGAAATCTCAATGCTGATAAAGCTTAGCTCAGCTGAGCAGGAAATTTTTGGTTGGAATTGTTTATCTTTGAGAACTTTGAAGATTTTGCTCCAATCTCTTCTAGCATGTAGTGTTTTTGTAAATAAGCCTCCTGCTATTCTAATTGATCTTCTCTGGTAGGTAGTCTGACCTTTCTCTCTTATTGCCTTTAGGATTTTTTTCTTTTATACCTACTTACCGTAAGCGAATTACTATGTGTCTAAGAGTTGGTATTGTCATCTGATATCTTTCAGGGGTTCTTTGAATCTCTTGCATTTGAAAAGTCATGTCTCTGATGAGATGTGGGAAGTTTACTTGTATAATTTCATGGAATTTTTGTTCAGGGTGGTCTCTTTCTCTGTGTTTGCTACAGGAATGCCAATTAAGCATAGGTTAGGCTGCTTAGTATAATTGTACATCTTGGAGGCTTTTTTCTGTCTTTGTAATTTTCTTTTATATGTTTTTAAGTTTAGGGTAGTTCCAAATTTTTGTCCTCAAGTTCTGAGATTCTTTCCTCTGCCTGGTTAATTCTGCTTTCCATGCTTGTTAGTTTGTTATTTTGTTTACTGTATTCCTTATTGCCATCTCAGTTATCAACTCCTTCATTCTTACCTCTTATCTCTCCTCATTTCTATTTATTCTCTCTATTAATATCTTGATATCTGCGTTTGTGGTTTGAGACCAGTCACCTGGGACTTTTCATTGTTTGAGTTCCAGAGTCTGTATTCTCAGATGCTGTCTTCACAGGAGTCTGGGTGGGATCTGTGGTTTTCCTTTGGTTCGTTGTCATTTGTGATGGTTTTCCTCCCCTTTCTCCCTTTCTTTAATTTTGTTGCTTAGTAATAGGAGGGATAGCTTTCACTACTGTTTGCTCAATCCCTTACTCTTCCTTATACACATCCTCTGGATTTGCTCAATTTTGAAGCCAGACTGTGAATGGGGGGGTGTTGTTGCAATTTTCAGATTTGATTAAGGTGTGACTAGGGGATCCGTGGTTTAGAAGCTGTCTGCAGATCACAGTATCTACTTACAGGTGTGTGGGCCCCTGGAACCCACTTTGCACTACCTTACAGTCTGTCCATGTCGTGGGGGTGTATGTATGCCCCCTGAAAGCAAAATGAGATAAGAAAAAGGAAGAAGGGAGACAAAAAAGAAGATGAGGAGAAGGAAAATAGACAGGCACACCAACTAACAAATAAAGGAACAAAAAACCTCCAAACATACCAACAAACATATATACTTTAAAAAAACCTGATGATGTACTCCCCCTGAGAAACACCCCTATGCCAACAGAAAAACTAAACAACAAAAACTATACAAGTAAAAAGACAGAAGCGAAAACAGAAAGAAAGAAAAAAGATCTCCCTCTGTTTCTGTTTCTGGAACTTTAGGTTCCTTTCCCAAGTCCTGCCACCATAGTAAGTAGCAGACTCCAGTCTCTTGCCCCTCCCCTCTCCTCTCGATGCCTGCTGATTGGGTCGCACTTAGCATGGGTCAGATGCTCCACAGACTGCTGCGGGAGGAATGAATCAGATCCAGACTCACCCAACTTGCCCTCTGCCCATACTGCTGCTGCCAAGTCCACACTACTCAGATCTGATGTGTCCGTGCTTGGTCCAGCGTGGGGGTGGGTGTCTCTCTCTCTCTCTCTCTCTCTCTCTCTCTCTCTCCATGTCTACTCCTGAAGTTTCCTTTCTGGGCTGGCAGTGGTCTATCCCAGAGGGTTGTGGAGATTGCCTCTGGGTCTTAGGTTGGAGGCCGAACAGAGCTGGGAAGGCCAACGCAGGTCTCTGCCCGGTCCCAGGACAGAGAAAACAGTATTGTTTAGTATCTCTTTATGGGCAGTGGGACTCAGCTCCAGATTTCCTCCCATGCCTTCTTCATTGTTCCCAATGCCAGTGCCCGCCCACTCCCACAGGTGATGGTGTGGGCCAGGTGCCAGGTTTTAAGGAGCAGCTGATCTCTGCTGCCTCCTCCCAAGAGAACTCCGAGAATGGCAGATGATCCTGTGCTCTGGGGGCTCTGATCTCAGGGTAGCAGTGGGTTATAGCATTTGGAGGGGATCCCCCGAATGCTTGGTCCTGAGTCTCCCCTCAGACAGACTTTCACTCACCCACCTGCAGACACCCACTTCTGCAGACTGTCTTTATGGGCCATCGCCCTTGCAGAGATTCTCACTCTCCCACCGGTTCCATCACCATCTTGCTGTCTTCCCCAGACTCTCATTCCTAATGAGACCAAATATTGCTGTCAAATAAAACCCAAACTGAACTAAACTAAACAAGCATAGAAAAGTCTAACAAGGCGGAGATATATTGTGGAAACAAGATCTGGAAGAAGGAAACCCAGAAAGGTAAACCTCGCTTTTGAGGCTTAATTTTCACTAGAGGCATTCTTTCTGTAAGTCCGCTTAGTTTCCCTTCTACTCCATAGAAATGCATATGTGTGTCTTTGATATAGCAATAATGTGTTGTGGTTTTTTCTGTGAACTGCATTTTTCCCCCCTTATTTTTTATTTTAAAGATGAGGGGAGCCAGGTTCAGTGGCTCTACCTGTAATCCTGTGCCTTTGGGAGGCTGAGGTGAGTGGATTGCCTGAGCCCACGGGTTTGAGACCTGCCTGGGCAACTTGGCGAGACCTCATCTCTACAATAAATCAAAAAAATTAGCCGGGCATGGTAACACATGCCTGTAATTCCGGCTACTCAGAAGACTGAGGTGGAAGGATCGCCAGAGCCCAGCAGGCTGAGGCTGCAGTGGCCGGGAGCGGCCACTGCACTCCAGTCTGGGCGACAGAGTGAGACTCCAACTCAAAAAAAAAAAAAGATGTGGAGTACAATTCATGGTTAGGTACATAAATGGTCACTGTACAGGTAAAGTTTGGATACGTTTATTGATGTTATATGCACCCCCACACACTCCCCTGGCAGTGTCCTAATACTGTCAATGCCTTTCTTATAGTATTATGATGAATGTTCAGGGTCTTCTTATGAGTGAGTACATGTAGTACTCAGATCTTTGTTTTTGTGATAAGTAACTAAGTATTATAGAGTCTAAATCCATTTAAGTTTCTGTGAAGTTCATAATTTTGTTTTTATGGCCGCATAATACTCTATTGTACAAAGGTACCACATTTTCTTTATCCAATCCACTTTTGATGGACAGCATGGTTGGTTCCATGATTTTGCTGTTGTGAATAATGCTGCAATAAACATTAAGAGGTATCTATTTTACAGTGACTTCAGTTCCTCCACATATATTCCCAGAAGGGGGATTGCAGGGTCATATGGAAGGTGGATTTTTAGATCTTTTAGAAATCATCACGGTGTTTTCCACTGCCTTTCTTACTGAAGTATTTTACTAGTAGTTCTCAACTTTTTGTAGTTTCCTTGATTTTATAAGTGGTAAATATTTATAACAACTATGAGATAAAGTTCATGTAGTTACCAAGCACTCTGCTTGACCTGTAACTATTAAGTAAAACTTAATATTAATTCTTTCCATTTTTCATTGTTTCTCGTCATTTAATTTCATCAGTGATTATTACAATATTTTTACAGAAGGCACAAGTGTGGATTTTTGAGCATTAAGTGGTAATTTAAAGTCCAATATCTGCTCTAAGATTAATACACAAACATTTTATATACATTCACATTTCTTATATTTTTAAGTGTGATTCTTTCTCACACTACCTAATAAAATATGAAAACTTGTATAATAAAAAAATAATTATCAACCCTCACCAACATATACCTTTCATAATATATTCCTTAATCAATGCTAATTTACCTGGTGAATAAACACATTTCATTGTGTAGTGTTTTATATATTACTGTATTGGTACTCTCCCAGTGATTGATACTTCTCTCTCTTTTCTCTTCTCTCTGGGAATTTTGAGCCAGATTCACCTCTTTTTTATTTATTGCAGCATTGCCATATCATTCCCTACCTGATATAAAAGATATTTTTTCTTATTGGTTTTGCAGGTGTTTGTCTTGATTCACTCTATCCATATTCCTGCCAATGTTATTTTGTCAAATACCTTTTTTTAAATTTCCAGTAAAGCCACATAGAAATTTTAATTTATACATTAAAATTAAGTATTCAAAAATCAGCCCACTTTCTCCTAGATTTATTATTTTAGGAAAATGACTATTTTTCACCTAAATTTACATAGGTTTTTAAGAACTCATGATACATACATTTCTTTTTTGAAGTAAATTTTATTGTGTATGTTGCAGTTTACCACAGGATGCTATGGCATACATATAGATAGTAAAATGACTACTATAATGTAGCAAACATATTATTCATCTCACATAGTTACCTTTTTAGACAAGAGCAGCTAAAATCTACTTAGTTAACAAAAATTCCTAATCTAATACAGTTTTACTAATTGTAGTCCTCATGTTCGTTAGATCTCCAGACTTTTACATTCTACATACCTGCTGGTTTGTATCCTTTGACCCATATCTCCTCTACCTCCTCCCTTTTTCCTCCACCACTGCTCACCATTGTAGTATTCTCTATCTCTGTACACTTGACCTTTATTTTTCTTTCTAGATTTTTGAGCATTTTAGCTTTTTTTAATGTTGGCTTCCCTATTGACTTTTCCAAAGTAATAACCAGTATATAGGGAATCTAAAAAATATTTTGATTTATCTTTTGTCTACCCACTTTTCTGAACTACCTTGTAGTTTATTTTTGTAATGCTTTTCTAGCATTTTGTGAGTAAATAATTATAACATCATCTATGTGTTTTAAGCCTTGCAGTGTTGAACACAACTCACATTTGTATTAATTGTATTCAGTATGTGGTACATTTTTCCATATAGAACAGATCAGCAGATTTGCTTTTGGTACTGAATCATCTTTTTTGCACAGGCAACCCCTTCCTATGTGCCTGGGTTTTATATCTAAACTGTTCGTTTTTTAAGTAACCTGCTTTGCATATACTATAATGCCTATTCATAAAATCTAAACTCACTAGTTCAGTTGATTCATTGTGGGAGGATAGAGGAAATTTGGTAAACAAAGATAAAGGCAACAGGAGGATAATTCCTCATATTTTCCTCCTACCTAGTGCATATGTAGGCCCTATAGAAGCATATAATGGTACCATGTAATGTTATGCTGTCAGCATTTTCATGATGCTGGGTGTTCTGTCCTTATATTTCGATTATCAGTTTACATGATGTATATAAGTATTATCTTTTTGACAACTCTATCATAACTATAGTTTCCATTACATATTGTGGGGAACATAAAATCAGACAAGCCATGTAACTTCATGTAGCAGTATCTGAGCCTTTTTAAGTGATGAATAAATGCAGACTGCCATTGTTATTTTTATTTAGTGATTTTGTTGTATGACAGTACAGTTGAGATGGAAGAGATTGAATACTTTCTGTAAGGTCAAAAATTGATAATCTGACATTTTAATCATTTAAAAATATATCCTTATGTAAGTTTATTTTAACAGGAATAAATGGTAATTGTTGCTAGATAAATAACAGAAAAATAAATACTGATAAGTAATGATGCTTCTCTATTATTCTGCTCAAAACTTTCCCATTATTATGAACCACTATAGTTGCTCCAGCATACCCAATGTTAACCAACTGGTATGTATCTT
Organism: Cephalopachus bancanus; assembly: GCA_027257055.1. Classification (NCBI taxonomy): domain Eukaryota; kingdom Metazoa; phylum Chordata; class Mammalia; order Primates; family Tarsiidae; genus Cephalopachus; species Cephalopachus bancanus. The sequence continues at coordinate 143,340 of JAPVLO010000991.1, read as the reverse complement.
TGAATATCCTTCTCCATGCTCAGACAAACTAGTGCACATTTGTGCAAATACTACACACATGCATGAAATTTATTCTCATATAAGTATGTAAAAAAAAATTTTTTTTAAATTAATCATTTTATTTCTAGTGCTGAAGATAAAGCTGACACAGTATGTGTTCCATAAATATAAATATGCTGGTTGGATGACAGGACTCCACAACATAACAAGCCCCAGCCACATCAAAGAACTCCATCTCCAACTGATCAAACGTGTAACAAAAGCTGTTCTTGAAATAATGCCTCCTTTTACACAACACATATGAATTACAAGTATTAAAAAGATATTTTCTTGAAGACCAGCCTAGGCATCACAGTGAGATCCCATCTCTCCAAAAAAAAAAATGTAATAAGTGGGATGTGGTGGCGTATAGCTGTATCCTAGCTACTTTAGAAATTGAAGTTTAAGAATTGCTTGAGCCCGTGAGTTCAAGGCTACAATAGGCTATGATTGCACAACTGCACTCCAGCCAAGGCAACAGAGCAAGACCCTATCTCTAAGGTAAAATAAAATTAAAACTAAAAAGATATTGTCTTGTCCATTTAGGCCTGGGTTTGGGAAACTTTTTTTGTGTGAAGGACCAGAGAGGCTGTGCAAGCCATCCATTCTGTCCCAAGTACTCAACTCTGCCATTATAGCATGAAAGTAACCATAAACAATGTCAATATCTGAGCACACTTGTGCTCAATACAATTTTCTTTACAAAAACACACAAGGTGGTTCCAAATTTGGCTCACAGGCTGTAGTTTGCTGACCACCAATCTACACTGTGGCTCAGTTCAGTCAGAATTAAATTAGCAAGAATGAAATTTTGGCGGGTCAAGAAGATGGCGGCTGAGCCAGTCGGACTATATGAGTCCTGGTGTGAATGAGTGAATATATGAAAAATTTCGTGTACGTGCTGGTGTGTGTGTGACTGGCTGACTGGGAGGGCAATTTCTGGGATGCAGAAGCTGAGTGCCACTTTTTTTTTTTAATCAACAAAACCCTTCCTGGGAAGAAAATGCTGGGAGAGACTAAGTGGGGACACATGAGCAAGTGGCCAGGGCCCTGGTGCAAGATCTGGTGCTGCAGCTTCTCTGCTTGGTCCCTGGCTCTTCTCAGGTCACAGAAGCAGAGCACCATTTTTTTTAATGGGCAAAAGCTTTCCTGTGAATAAGTGATGGGAAGAGACTACCATCCCAGGCTTTGCCTCACTACTGCTGAAGATTCTTCTGGCTCTAGGCTTTGCTACATCATTTCAGCACCTGGCAGGGCACTGGCAGCAGGGGCTGTGGAGGGAGTCCAAAGGCAAAGACCCACGGAAGAGGACAGGAGGGGCACTCCACCACCATCTTGAAGGCAGGGCAGGAAAGTGCTATGACTTGCTCACCATGGAGAAACAGACCCAATCTCTGTGATGGTGGATCAACTACTCAGGGATTGATCATGACCCAGAGGGAATATCCTGAAAGCACAAACTTTGGAAGTACCTGATGAGTGCTGAGTCTCAGGCACCCCACCCCCTACACTGATCCAGCTGTGTGAGAAAGTGTCGCCAGAAAAATATGAGGAACACTCCAAAGAGATCAGTGGTGAGTCTGGGACTGACCCAAATCCCTTCCTCCCCAGCAATCCTCTGAACATCAGACCCACACAGCTGGGCCACGACTGAGAAGGACAAACCCAGGTGGAGCCTAGATGTCAGTCATAATAGGAGAACTCCATTCCAGGATAGACCTGGCTGGGGCACCTCCCTGTGAGTACATACCTGGGGAAGAGACAGCCCCACACCTTCCCATTGGAGGAGATTGCCCTGACCATAGGAGAGTGGGAGGTGTGGACTGGAGCCATACCCACCTCTACTGCCCCTCCTCCTTCCCTGCTCCAGACACTGAGGAGAGAGTGAAAGAGGTGGCTTTGCAGGAGAAACCAGATTAGAGGAACAGATGCAGAGCCTGCCACAAGAGGGCAGGGTTTTTTTAATTTTTTACCTTTTTAATTTAAAAAAAATTTTTGGCCTGTTCATCTATTTTAAAAATATTTTTCCTTTGTTCATGAATGTGTATGTGAGGTTTTGATTTGCATCCTCCCCTATTTTCTTTTTCCGTTTCTTCTTTTATTTATTGTTTTCTGTTTATGTGTGTATGTGAATGACTGAGTCTTTATCTTTCAAGTCTGATTGTTGTTGGTTTGTTTTTGCTCTTTTGTTCTTGTGGTTTTTTTATTTTCTTTTTTTTTTAAGCTTAAGGTGTGTGTCAATATATGTGTGAGGATTCGACCTGAATTTCATATTTTTTCCCCCAGTCTTTGTTTTTCTTTTCTATTCACAGTATACTAGGCGTGTGTGTGTATAGTTTTCTTGGGGTTTTTTTGTTGTTTGTTACCCTTCGTTGTTATTCCAGTTTGTTTTGGAGTGTGTGTGTATGTCTATGTGTGTGTGTTCAAGTGTTTTTTGCGTTGGTTTCTGCTTTCCCTCATCATTTGGAGTGATGGTGGGGAGTGGATCTCAGGGAACACATACCACAATAAGTGAACATTGTAATTTTCAAGTAGTTTCTGAATCCTAGCACCCTATCCCCTACTTTACTCAAATTTCAAAAACTATAAGAAACAGCAAAACTTCCCATCCACCATCCTGTTTCAAAATAGAGCAAATCCAGAGCCTGAATCAGGGAAGAATCGAGAACTGAGCAAACATCAGAAGGAAAAGCCTCTCCCACTGACACTGAATAACAAAACTAAAGGGAAAAGCAAGAGATCTGTCACCAATGAGGAAAAACCAAAGAAAGACGTCAGGCAATTTCAAGTGTACCAAAGACAAAACTGAAAAATCGGATCTTGGTGCCCAAACAATGGAAGTCACCAACTACTGACCCCATAATATGACAGGGATTAGGAAATGGATGAAAAGAGTGAATAAGACTCAAGAAAGATAAGATGCAACACTGAAAGAACTTGTAACAGAAATTTTGGCAATAATAAATTCATCCAGGAAATAAATAATATGACAATCATGGCATGCAGAACTAATCTAGCTAAAAACAGAATCTCAGAACTTGAAGACCAGAACATAGAATTAACCCAATCTGTAAAAAACATAGAAAGGAGACTCAGAAGGAAAGAACAAAGCCTACAAGAGATGTGCTATTATATCAAGAGGCAGAACCTACACCTGATTGATATCCCAGAAGAAGAAAGAGATATGGAGAACAACTTGGAGCAAGTATTCCAGTGGGTAGTCCAAGAAAGCTCTCCCCATCTCACTAGAGATGTGACCAGCCAAACACAAGAGATACAAAGAACCTTTACAGGACATCAAATGAGAAGGCCAACCCATAGACACATAGAAATTCACCTACACAAATTAGCACAAAAGAAAAAATCTTGAAGGTAGCAAGAGAGAAAGGTCAGACTACCTACTGCGGAAAACCAATTAGAATAACAGCAGACCTATCAGTAGAAACACTACAAGCAAGAAGGGACTGGAGTCGTATGTTCAAAGTCCTCAAAGATAAACAATTTCAACCAAGAATTTCCTACCCAACTAAGCTCAGCTTTATCAGTGATGGAGAATTAAAATACTTCCCAGACATCCAATCCCTAAGAGATTATGCAGCTTCCAGACCAACTATACAGGAGATAGTTCAAAAGGTATTAAGCACAGAAGAAAGAAAAAAAAGAATGTTTACACACTTCCCAAGTGAACAGCAGAGCACAAAATCAACAGAATACACCACAACAAGAAAATACACATGTACATCAACCCCAAAGCCAAAAGAAAAAAGCATAAGAACCTCATGACATGGATGAACAGTCACATTTCAATAATCAGCCAGAATGTGAATGGACTAAATGCACCACTGAAAAGGCACAGAATGGCAAATAGGATAAGAAACCATGACCCAATTATTTCCTGCATCCAGGAAACTCATCTCAATTCAAGGGATGTATGAAGACTCAAATTTAAGGCATGTAAAGTAATTTTCCAGGCAAATGGATCACAAAAGGTTGGAGTTATGATCTTAATATCAGACAAAACAACCTTTAAGCTATCAAAAATTTTTAAAGGTGCAAAAGGACACTACATAATGATAAAAGGTTCAATCCTTCAACAAGAAATGTCATCCTAAAATATATGCACTCAACACAGGAGCACCAGCATTTATAAAGCAACTACTAAGTAAACTAAAAAAGATATTGACTCTAACACTATTATAGCAGGGGACGTGAATACCACACAAACAGCCCTAGATAGATCATTGAGGCAAAAAACCAACAAGGAAATCCAGAACCTAAACTTGACACTTGACCAAGTGGACATAATAGATACCTACAGATTATTCCACCCATCAACCCCAGAATATACATTCTACTCATCACCACATGGAACATACTACAAGATTGATCACATCCTTCTCCATAAATCAAGCATAATCCAAATTCTCAGACCACAGTGGAATAAAAATAAATACCAACACCAACAACATTTCCCAAAAGCCCACAAAGACATGGACACTAAACAGAATGATGCTGAATAACTACTGGATAACACTGAAATCAATGCATAAATTATAAGATTCCTGGAAGCAAATTAAAGTGAAGTAACATCTTGCCAAAATCTCTGGGTTGCCATGAAATCAGTTCTAAGAGGGGAATTTGTATCTTTATGTGTATACATCAAGAAAACAAAGATCATAAGTTGAGAGTCTAACCATTATCTAAGGGAGATGGAAAGAGAAGACCACCAAAACCCCAACTTTAGCAGAAGAATCCAAGTCACCAAAATAAGGGTCCAAATACAGGACATAGAAGACAAAAAATATCTTAGAAAACATCAGCGAAACAAAAAGCTGGTTCTTTGAAAGAATTAACAAGATTGATGGACCCCCAGCCAGAATGACCAAGAAAAAGAGAGGAAAAAGCCCAAATAAACCCTACCAGAAATACTAAAGTTCGAATCCCAGTTGACCCCCAAGAAATACAAAAGATTTGTCAGAGATTACTATGTACACCTATATGGAAACAAACTTGATAACCTAAATGAAATGGACGACTCTGCTATCACACAAACTCCCCAGGTTGTAACAAGAAGATATTGAGACAATAAACAGACCAATAACAACCCAGGAAATTGACTCTGTCATACGAAAACTACCTACCAAAAAACCATGGACCAGATGGTTTTCCAGCAGAATTTTATAAAATATACGAGGAGCTGATACCAAGCCTATTGGAAGTATTTCAGGCAATTGAGAAACCTGGAATTCTCCCCAAATTATTTTATGAAGCTAACATCACACTGATACCCAAACCAGGTAAAGATCCAACTAAAACAGATAATTACAGGCCAATATCCCTTATGAGCATAAATGCAAAAGTTCTCAACAGGATTCTAGCAAATCGGATCCAATAACATATCTAAAAAATCCTCTATCATGGCAAAGTAGACTTCATCCCCAGGGTGCAGGGCTGGTTCAACATCCACAAGACCATAGATATAATTAAATACATCAACAGCTGTAAAAACAAAACCACATGATTATCTCATTAGTTGCAGAAAACGCTTTTGATAAAATCCAGGATCCCTTCTTGATAAAAATCCTCAAACACCTAGGTATAAAAGGAATATACCTCAAAATAGCAAGTGCCATTTATGATAAACACACATTTAACATTGCTAAATGGAAAGAAACTGGAAACATTTCCCCTGAAAACTGGAACAAGACAAGGATGCCCACTGTCATCCCTCTTGTTCGACATTGTGTTGGAAGTCCTAGCACAGGTAATTAGACAAAAGAACGAAATCACGGGTATCCAAATAGGAAAAGAGTACGTCAAGTGTCCCTTTTTGCTGATGATATGATCCTGTACCTTGAAAATCCAAGAGAATCTGTCAAAAACCTGTTTGCAGTGATAGAGAACTTTGGCAAAGTCTTAGGATACAAAATAAATATGGAAAAGAAAGTTGCATTCCTATTCAACAACAAGTAGACAGAGACCCAAAAAACACAATCCCTTTCACAATAGCCACAAAAAAATTGAAATACCTTGGCAACTTCCTAACCAGAGAAGTGAAAAATTTTTATATTAGGAACTAGAAAACACTTCTCAAAAAAAAATCCAAGAAGACGCAAACAAATGGAAAAATATTCCATGCTCATGGATAGGAAGAATCAACATTGCTAAGATGGCCATCCTACCCAAGACAATCTACAGATTCAATGCAGTACCCATCACATTACCAGCAACATTCTTCTCAGACCTAGAAACAACAATACGGAAATTCATATGGAAACATAAACAGCCATGAATGACCAAAACAATGCTTAGCAAAAGAAACAAAGCAGGAGGTATCAGACTTCAAACTTTGCTATAAGGCTACAGTAATCAAAATAGCCTGGTATTGGTACAAGAACAGGCATATAGACCAATGGAACAAGATAGAGATTCCAGAAGCAAAGCCTCAATTTCTCAACCAATTCATCTTTGACAGACCCTCCAGCAGCAACCAATGGGGAGAGGAGAACCTCTTGAGTAAATGGTGCCGGGAAAATTGGCTATTCACATGCAGAAGATTAAAACAGGACCCCTCCCTATCACCGTACACAAAAATTAACTCTAAGTGGATCAAAGACCTAAATGTAAAACCTCAAACTATAAGAATCTTAGAAAACGCAGGAGACACCCTTATGGAAATTGGAACTGGTAACCAATTCCTGACCAAATCCTAAATTCCCATACATTAAGAAATAGATAGGTGGGCCCTCATCAAATTGATGAGCTTCTGCAAAGCAAAATAAACCATCAAGCGAGCAGAGAGACAGCCTACAGAATGAGAAAAAGTATTTGCCAACTGTATATCTGACAAAGGTCTAACATTTAGGATCTACAGGTAACTCAAACATGTAGAAAGAATAAAAACAGACAGCCCCATTCAAAAGTGGGCAAAATATATGAATAGACACTTCTCAAAAGAAGATATACAGGTTGTCACCAGACAGATGAAAAAGTGCTCAGTCTCACTAATTATCTGAGAAATGGAAATCACAACCATATTAAAATACCACCTAACCCCAGTAAGAATGACAATAATTAATAGACAACAACAGATGCTGGGGGGATATGGATAAAAAGGAACGCTTCTACACTGCTGGTGGGAATACAAAGTAGAGCAACCTCTTTGGAAGACAGTGGTGGTTTCTGAAAGAACTAGAAATTAACCTTCCATGTGACCCAGCAATTCCATTATTGGGAATATATCCAGAGGAACTCAAATCACTCTATAAAAAAGATACCTACACACGTATGCTTGTTGCACCTCTATTCACAATAGCAAAAACATGGAACCAACCACGTTGCCCATTAAATCTGGACTGGATAAAAAATGTGGTATGTATACACAATGGAATATTATGCATCCGTAAAGAAGGACAAACATATAGACTTCCCAACAACTTGAATGGATTTAGAGTCGATCATACTCAGTGATTTATCACAGAAACAAAGACCAGAGTACCATGTATTCTCACTCATAAAGAGACCTTGATCAATTATAATACTGTAAGATACTGATTGACAGTAGTAGGAAACTATCAGGAGAATGGGGGGGTGGGATTGGCAGCTGAGGGAAACTGCTAGGGGAGGGAGGGTCATATGTTTTCAACAAGGGAACCTTCATAATCAACGTTTGTATACCTAGCCCTGATTTGTACCCCACATCTGTATTTTAAAAAAAAGAATGAAATTACATCTAGCAATCAACCAGGACAATGTGCCGACATCAGGACAGCAACATCAGAACTTTTCCTACACAAACTATAGGTTATAGGAGAAAACCTATTACGCACTTTGAGCTGTTTCGAGGGGTAAAGTCTATGCACACACTGTTTGTGGCTGATGATTCCTGTTGGTGATTGAGAACATGGCCTCTGTACTCTCTAAATGTGGGTCACAGGTCTAATCTGGAGGCAGATGACTTTATTTTATTGATCAAATAAAACCTTCCCAGAAAAAAAGCTAAGTAAAACAACAAACACAAAGTTGTATGTTATCAAGACTGATTATAACTGTATGCTGAAGGCACACAATATTGCTAAAGACTGCTATGTAAGTGACAGTTCCCACTCTTTGAAAATACTCCAATAGAACTGGATTTAAAAAATGCAGCACATAGACATGACAGAACACCACACAACCATAAAGAGGGACAAAACCATGAGCCGCATAGCAACTTGGATGGACCTAGAGGCCACAATACTGCGTGATCCATCACAGAAACAGAATTGAGCACCACATGCAGAGCCTGAACAACCACCATAACAGTATAAGAAAGGAACTGACACCAACGGGAAACTTCCAGGGGAGGGGGGAGGCACACCTCATCAATAAACATTTGTATATCTAATCCTGAATTGTACCCCACATATCTAAAAGGGAAAGAAAAGGAAATACGTCAATAAAAGTCCCTTACATCAGAATAAGTACAGAGCCATTGCCAACTCTTTCAGGCCAGGGTTTGAATAATGGTAATGTCTAAGAAAAAAAAGAAGAAGAGCATTATTAACTTACTCAAGCTTTCTGGAGTACAAGGAACTCGGTTCCTTGTTAAAAAGGTGTTAGAACCTAGATAGTCAATAAGTTTCTCTAATTTTCCTTCTTTTCTTTCAGAGACCTGAGGTGAATCAGAAAAAACAGCCCTGACAACCTGCTCTGCCAGATGATCTTGCTCTTTTTGGAATGGATCACTTTTTTTGACTGGCAGAGACCCTCCAGCTCGGCTAATCTCTGTAATCTTTGCAGTATCTGATCATGGAAAGTCTTCTATTTCAAATTCATGTATTGTCTTAGAAACTGTCTCATTTTTGTCTTTGGGAAGTCTCATCTTTGTGACTTTCCAAGTAGCATAACACTATTTCTATCTGAGGATGAAGCTGGCTGCAACAGCAAAAGAGGCAGAGCTGTTGGATATATCATGAACAGTTCCCAAATTATCACTGTCTCCTCTGCAGCCATTTTCTTGGTTATGTTACTTAGGTGTATCTGGAAGAGAAACAGGATACTGAACAAGAATACTCTTCGCATATGCTTCTTCTGAGGCAGGATCAAACGAAAGAGGAGACATAGATGGTAAATCGATCCACAGCTGGAGTCCAGCCTTCAACTAGACTGAAAGGAGACAAAACAAGAAATTCTTCCCACTTCTTATGCCATTCTCCTTGCTTTTCAATGATAGAATGTCTTATAGTCGTAAGATCTTCTTTTATTCTATGCCTCATATTCTTCAGATCTGATCATCTTTCCCTCTGAAATTTTGTCTCCTCTTCAAGGTAGTGAAGGTCTACTGTCCATCTTGCTTGATCAGCCTGACAACGTTCATATTTCATTACTTTCAAGGCTTCATTTAATAACAATATCTGTTAAGAGGTTCAATTTTCCCGCCTCATAAACATTTTCCATGTGCAACTGACCTATTTGTTTCTGAATTTTGTCACATAACTGCCCTGGAATATTAATAACTACATTAGTTCCATCTAAAGCATATTGGTCAACAAGACTAAGGACTGAACTAACAACTTATCTTTTTCCAAAACCATGAGTGTTTCATTCACTGAAGCCCACAAAGACTGAACCTTTTGAATATTCTCTTCTATGTTACTTTGTTCATCATAGCGTTCCATTTTTATTTGACTCTGTAGTTCTATACATTCGGATCTTGCATTTTGTACTTGCTTACCTAATGTGCATTTTCTTGATACTTTTAGGTAATCTTTTCTTTGCAAAATTTGTAAAAATATGTCCTACATGGCTTCTGGCAATGCACGCGTGCAAGTCTTGTGGATGTACATTAAATGTTTCTGTAACACAGAGAAGAATTTTTAGAAATTTTCTTGTTGATTCTCTTTATAATAACAGAATCATTTTGTGTATGTAGTATATTTGTGAATTTTTGAAAATTATTTTAATATTTAACATGTTATCATGGGTATGTCTCTAGATAAAATTTGTATGTGTTTGCAGTATAAGGTGAGTTTTGAATCGATTTTTTTCTCCTCAAATGTCAAGTTTTCTCCAAAGACTCTAAGCTGCGTATTTTGTCTTTTGATATATATCTTTAGTTTTATCTTACAAGTAAATATTTGATCTTTCAGTGATCTGTGTTGAAAATTCCCTTATTATTTTTCGTTTTGGAGTTTATTTGTTTCATCACTTTATCCTTCTGTGTGAAGTTTAACAATGTATCTTCATGTACTGATTTTATTATAATGACTTCAGAAATAATCACTATGGCTACATAATTCTATACAGTGTGCCAAAAGCACACGTTTTAAGAGAGGTTATCTATGTATTAATTTTCAAAGTTGAATCAAATTGCACTAGCAGTGTGTAGTATGATGTTCACTCAACCCTGCTTACACCATTTTCTTTGACTGTCCTGCCTATTGCATGGTGATGCTAGCATTCATTTGATAAATGGCATCTTTTGAGCAACCATCATACTTAAAATGTGCATACATTTTTTTGGCATCCCTGTAGATTAGCATGCTATACATACACGTGTATATGTGTGTGTGTGTGTGTGTATGAATACATATATATAGGATTATTACATATGGATTTACAAAAACCATGAGTCCATAGTGATACCTCAAAAAATATAAGGCTTTGATCTTTCATCTCTCTTGCTTATCTCATCTAGAAACATGATTGTAAAATACCTTCTATGGGCTGACAATACCCAACTTATATTTCTTACCCAGACCACTTTCTCCAATTCTAAACTCATTTATCCAACTACCTACTCTACATCTCCACTTGGATGCTGAGTAGACTTTTTTTTAAGGCAATCTTATCTATTTATTTGCACTTTCAAGACAAAAAGAGACAAAATTGCTATTTTACATTGCTTTTTTTTTTTTTGAATCAGAGTCCCACTCCATCGCCCAGACTGGAAGGCAGTGACACGCTTCTGGCCACCGCAGCCTTGACCCGCTGGGCTCCCATGATCCTTTCTCCTCAGTCTTCCAAGTAGCGGGAGCTACAGGAGGGCATTACCACACCTGGCTAAGTTTTTTTTTTTTTTATTGTAGAAACAAGGTCTCCCCAAGTTCCCTGGGTGGGTCTCGGTGCTTTTTAAATTTCAAATGGGCTTCTTAAATTCAGCATGTTGATAATTACACTCCTAATATTTTCCCTTTTACTGAAAATTTCCTTTTGAGGACATTGTCAACCCATAGATGGTATTTTGAAATTGTGAATCTAGACAAGCTAACCAAGCAAGAAAGAGGGAGAAGATAAATGCTTTATGATAAATTATAAGGTAGACATGAGAAAAAATAAAGGTAGAACTAGCAAAAGAGACTTAGAAGAAATGCCCAATAAGACTTGTTCCGCCCAAAGTCTAAGTATCTCAGTTGTTAGCGACACCATCTTTTTAGTTGCTCAGGCTAAAAATCTTGGAAATAACCTTCTATCAGGACTCCCCAAATCTACCCTTACCTCTGTATAGTTTCTGAATAGCCAGGATAATCCCTTTGAAACAATATTTTATTAAATCATCTTCTCACAACCGCTTCAATGGGCTTTCCTTTCATTCAAAGAAAAGTCAAAATCTCACAAGGTCCTATAAGGATCCATTTGATCTGATCCCTTGTTAAATATTTGATCTAATTTCTCACTTCTCTCACTGTGCTTCAGCCACATTGAACTCCTTGACTTTCCTAAAAGGTTCCCATCATAGCTTCTGTCCCCTATATGTCTGCTAGAAATGTTCTTCTCCCTGATATCTGTATTATTTTATCCCTCAAGATCTTCTGTTTTCAGTGAAATATCACCCTTAGATAAGACTGACCTTGACCACCCTATGTATCACCATAGCCTGTAGCTACACTTACTCTTTTGTTTTTCTCGGTGTTTTCATTTTTCACAGCAGTCAACTACTAACATATACAGTTTTCTTATTATTTATCTCTTTTCTTCATTGTTATGGAAAGTTCATGGGTGCAGAAATGTTTGAATATTTTGTTCTCTGCTACACCCAAAGCAATTCTAATGGTGCCAGACATATAGCAAGTACTCAACAAATGCTTATTAAGTAAACTACTTAATTTTGATACAATTTGAATTGTACTTAATACTTTCCCTGAACTTTTCTTGATTTTTTTTGTTATTTAATATCATCTTTCTATTTTCAATAAGTAATTGTACTCATTTTCCCAGTTGATTAGTCCTACAACAAAAGGAACCTGTTAACCTAATCTTTCTTAGTGTCAGTCCATCTTTATGTGCCCAAGGAACTGTAAAACTAAAAGCAAGGTAGACTCCACATCACCATAAATGAAAGTTCTATATATGTCTGTTGGGATCAGTAGTAAAGATCTCACTTTTATTTATGATTTTGGCATTTTATATCCTCTTCTATTTTCCTGGTTAGCATGGGAGAGGTTTATCAAGACTTTTAAACAATTAGCCTTTGGTTTCTTTGATTTTTCTGTAATATTTTACTGTCTTCAGTTTTATTGATTTCTACTTTAATTTTTATTTTTTTATTTATACTTGCTTTAAATTGATCTTCTTTCTCTAGTTATCTAATGTGCAAGCTTAAGAATCAAATTATAGAGATTTCTTTTCTAAATATGCATGTAGTGCTACAAACTTCTTTCTAAGCACTGCTTTCACCATAGCTCGCACATCTTCATATGTTATTTTTATATTCATTTAGTTTCATATTCATGTAGATAAAAATATTTTAAAGTTCACTTGAGACTTTTTTTGGCCCATATGTTATTTAGTATTGTGTTGTTTAATTTATAAATATTAGGAGATTTTTCAAGTATCATTCTTTTACTTCTAATTGTAAATTCCATTATTATCTGAGAATATAATTTGTGTAATTTTTATTATAAATTGTAAAGGTGTGTTTTATGTTCCAGAATGTCATTTGTCTTAGTGAATGTTCCCTGTGAACATAAGAAAAACATGTATTCTGTAGTTGCTGGGTGAAGTATTCCATAAGTGTCAGTCAGATTGGTTTGATTGACACTGCTGTTATGGTAAACCATATCCTTACTGACTTTCGGCATGCCTACTGAAAGACAGGTGTTGACGGATATTAGTTGATTTGTTTATTTCTCCTTGAAGTACTATCAATTTTTGTCTTCTGTATTTTGATGCCCTGTTGTTAAGGTGCATACACATGAAATATTTTTATGTCTCTTTGGTGAATTGACTTTTTTATGATTATGTTGTATCCTTTTTTATCCCTGAACATTTCCTCGCCTTTGAAGTCAGCATTGTCAGAAATTAATATAGCTACTCAGGCTTTCTGTTGTTTAGTGTTAGCATGCTATGTCGTTCTCCATATATTTGTCTTTAGCCTGTTTTTTATATATAGATGTGATTTCTTGTAGACAGCATAGTGTCGAGTCTTGGTTACTTTCACCCTGCCATAGACATGAGATAATATTTTTTGGCTCTTCAGTATGAGAACCTGATATGATTCCTGGAGGTAAAACTCACAAAAGTGTGGAGGCTGCCTTGAGACTTCAGCCCCTGAGAGTTTCTTGTTATCACACTTGTCTACATACTGCCTTCAGTAATGTCACAATGTTACTAGTTAAGTGCTCCTACCACACTGTATGGCTCTGGTGACTTCTATTTCTAGCAAACTGAGCTCAGCTGTTTTCTGCATTCACTTTTCTCTCCAGATTTCCTGCAACTTCTATTCTCTGGATGTTTCTAAGAAGTCTTTGATTTTCAGTTTGTTCAGCTTTTTTTCTTGCTGCATGTATGAAAGTGATGGTTTTCAATCTCTTTATATGATGGAACTGAAATAGGAAGTAGTCTTTGTTTTTTAGCAATTTGAATAGGATATGCCTATGTTTGTTTAGGGTTATTTTGTGTGTTTATTTTCTGAGATTCTTGCATCTCTGGTTTGTTGTCTGTCACTAATTTTGAAAAATTCTTGACTGTTGTTTCTTCGTATATTTTTTCTGCCCTTTTCTTCTGGGAGTCCAATGGGACAAAAGTAAGACATTTAATATTTTCCATATCTCTTGATCACGCACTCGCTCTTGCTCATGCTTTCTCTCTCTGTGTTTGTCTCTGTCCTCCCCATTCCCCGTTCTCTTTGCCTTTCCTTAGCTGTTTGAATTCCCTAATGAGCCCATATCTGGTTTTTTTGTTTTTTTTGTTTTTTTTTTTGTTTTTTAGTTGGAGTCTCACTCTTTTTGCTCACGCTGGAGTGCAGTGGCATGCTCATGGCCACCGCAGCCTCGACCTGCTGGGCTTAGGCTATCTTTCCACTTCAGCCTTCCAAGTAGCTGGAACTACAGACGCATGTCACCACGCCTGGCTAGATAAGTGTGTTTCAATTGCTACAATTTTTGTTTGATCTTTTTAATCATTTCCTTAGTCTGCAGAAATTATCCATCTGATCTTATGTTTTCTACCTTTTCTATTAGAATCTTGAACTTTTTATTCATATTTTATATTCTTTCTCTGATAGTTCTAACATCTGTGTTATATCTCAGTCTGGATCTGATGATGGTCTTGTCTTTTCAAACTCATTTTTTTTCTTTCCCTCTTATATATCTCATTGTTTTTGAAAGCCGGATGTGTTGTGTTCCACAGTAGATACTGAGATAAATTTTGTTTATGATTGAAGATTAGTTTAGTATGCCATTCCTTCAGTAAGGATTTCTTCAGTGTTGGATTTTGGGTTAATCTTATGAAGAGTTCAGCTGAATTGGAAGCTTGTTGTTGCTATGATTATCTAGAGTGCAAAACATGCTTAAAATTATCTAGTTGATACTCTATTCTTATAGTGTTTATTGGATTGGCAAAGAAATTTCCAAAGTAACTACTGTTTGCATAACTTTGAGCCTTCCCATTTGGCTTTGTGTCCTCCATTTGTGCAGCTGCCCAGAGAGGATCTGTCTCTTGTAGATCTACTAGCTGGAGTCTACTTTTACATAACTTGGTGCTTTTTACAGTGGTCATGGTAAACTTCAGTGGTGGACGTTCTCTCAGATTACAGTTACACCTCAGGATTAGAAAGGCACTGTGAATGTGGACTTTAGGGATGTGGCCTCAAAAGTTTTCCTGACCCTTCTCTAGATGTAATGCTGGGCCTTGTACATGTTCAGGCCTTTTCTTCAGGGTAGAGCATTTTGTTTCCTGTTTCATCTTCCCCACCCTTCTAGCTGTAATGGGTTTTCTCAGCACCCTCAGACTACAGTTTTGTTGTGCTATCCCCTATAGTTGAGAGTTTTTGTTAATTAGGAGAAATGGAGGATAATCGGTCTGCCTGAATTTTGCAGCACTTACTGCTTCCTGCTGCTGGGAGGGGAACTTTCTCAAGATGCTCCCCAATTTTCTTTTTTGAGCATATGTTGGGGTTCCTGGATTGTCTGTGGTCTCCAGTGTCTTTGCTTTCTCAGTATAGTCCACATTTAGGCTTTAACAATTTGTTAATAAAACTTACTTTCCAAGTCTTTATCAGTTTATATTCATTATGCTTGAAAGATTATCATCTCAATCACTACATCCTAGTAATTCAGTGCAAAACAGCTAGTATTGTATAAAGCAAGAAGCTTAAATTAGTCAACAAAAAATCGAATATGAAGAAATATTTTGAATAAGAACATTAAAATCAGCATAAACGATGTATATGAAAATTTTAAGAACCACAAGAAGCTCATTGTCTATCAGTCCAGCATTCTACTAAGCTACTAGTCACATAATGCTGTACATTTTTCCATTATGTGGTCAGCAATTGTCTAAGCCCTTAAATAATGTTTACTCATTCTCTTCTTACAACAATACTAAGAGAAAAATGTTAATATACTTATTGCAAGAATAGTAAAGCGGGGCAGGGGACAGAATTTAGTTGAATATGTAACTGTAACATCTGAATATGTATCTGGAGGAACACTTGATCAGATCATCCATTTATCATCTGAAACATGCAGTTATTAAGTAAAATTAGATCTATAACTCTTGAGCTGAAAGTATGTCCATGATGTATTATTATTCAAAAAAAACAGGACAATGAATTATGTATGTCATGTGCCCTCATTTGGCAAGCACACAAGCAACACATAACACCTGCATATATGCATATGTATATATTTTTCTGAACATAAACAGTGATATGTAGATAATGTAGAATTATAATATCACCATGCTGTTAGCATTTTTTTTTTTTTGCCTTTTTCTTTTTAAATTTTACACTCAAGGAGTACAAGTGAAGATTTGTTACATGGGTATATTGCGTGATGATGAGGTTAGGTCTTTTATTAGGCCTGTCACCCAAATGGTATTCATGATACTCAATGGGTAGTTTTTTTTAGCCTTTGTCCCCTCCCTCCCTTTAAGAGTCTACAGTGTCTGCTGTTCCCATCTTTATGTCCTTATGTACCCAGTGTTTAGTTCCTACTTATAAGTGAGAACATGTAACATTCAGTTTTCTGTTTCTGTGATAATTTACCTCCAGCTACATCTACACTGCTGCAAAGGACATGATTTCATTCTTTATGCCTGCATAGTATTTTATGGTGTATATATTTCAGTTCCTTATCTAGTCTGTCACTGATGGGTACCTATGTTGATTCCATGTCTGTGCTATTGTGAATAGTGTTGCCATAAACATACGAGTGCAGTTGCCTTTTTGGTTGAACGATTTATGCTTCTTTCAGTATATAACCAGTAGTGGGACTGCTGACTTGAATGAAAAATATATTTTTAGCTCTTTGAGAAATCTCCAAACTGATTTCCTAAGGGGCTGAACTAGTTTACATTCCCACCAACAGTGTATGAGTGTTGTATTTTTCTCCATAACTTGGACAACATGTTTTTTAGACTTTTTAATGATAACCATTCTGATTGATGTGAGATGGTATCTTACTGTGGTTTTTATTTGCATTTCTCTGATGATTAGTGATAGTGAACACTTTTTCATATGTTTATTGGCTACTTCTACGTCTTTAGTGAAGTGTCTTTCTTCAAGAGAGTAAGTTTAAAGGGGGACTGGTAGAAGCAAAGTATTAGCATTTTATTTGAATGTCTTTGGAATTTTGTATGTCTTTGTACTTTGTTGATATATGAAATCAGTAAAAACAAGTATACAATCTAGAAGTAGTCTGATTATTATTCTGTCATCTATGATCTTAACACAATTTAAGAGATTTGGTGATATTATGTAAAATTTTAGAATTGCATCTATTTTCTTCCCAGTCATTTTCTTGTTGTCTTATTCTATTTTCTGACAACATTAACCAGAAATGAAATTACACTTAATGTATAAAACATTTCTTCATTTTAATATTTGCATTTACTTACAATCAAAAATATAAATAAGATCATTGTTCACATGCATGAATACTGTTAAATTAAGATTAAGCAACAAGGTTGGGTGCAGTGGCTCTCCCATGTATTCCCAGCATGTTGGGGGGCTGAGGTGGAAAGATTGCTTGAGGCCTTTAGTTTGAGATTTTCCTGGTCAACATAGTGAGCCCTCTATCTAACAAAATGAAAAAAATAGCCAATCATGGTGGCCTGTGCTTGTAGTCCTGGCCACTCAGGAGGCTGAGGTGGGGGGCGGGGGTTTCCTTGAGCTCAAGAGTTTGAGGCTACAGTGAGATATGATCATGCCACTGTACTCCAGCTTGGGTGACTGAGTGAGACTCTATTAAAAAAAATTAAAAAGCAGGAGCTGTACAATGAAGGAGTAACAAAATCCTTGTAACACTGGCATGTAGGTGGTATATTGTTGGACATTATTAGGAAGAAGAATATGGAAAGTAGTCATCAGGGCACAAACAGAAGATCACATAGGCATTTATATGTCTTTCTGCTTGCTTATTTATGTCTCACTCTGAAGGAGTGAGAATCTACAGTTAGGATGGAGCTCTATCAGCTTTTAGAATGCCAAGATGTATACAGAACAAGAAAATAGAGTCCCAGTGAAACTGGAAGTCACATTTACAGTTCAGGATTTAATAAATTCATAGTGTTTAAGACAGGATCCCAAAGGAAAAAAGTCATTTTGGTCATTTATCTGAACATTGGGGTGGACTGGAAATTTGAGAATAAGGGAACCATCTGGGGTGTATATTTTTTTATGGGTCCAGTACTTAGGAAATGACTTCTGACTATTTGCTGTAGCCAAGTGCAGATTTTAGTTAGAAAGTCTGTGACACAAAAGACAAAAGGCCACTTGGGATTGGGTCCCAAGTACCATGCTTGCATTGTTCCTCTGTCCTTCACCCAAGATCCCCTCCTCACAAATGCTTAGACCATGGAGATTTTTCTCATCCTGAGAGTTTCCTTATCCTATACCACCCTGATGCCTCCCTAGATCAGTTGCCTTCTTTATTCCTCACTTTACTGTGGACTGTATTTCACCTTTCTCTGCTCTCCTTCTCTAGGTTTCATTGTCCTCCTAGTCCCTAACTCTTTATACCTACTGCAACTCTGTCCTGTTGCTCCCTTTGCTTGTTTTTTTTTCTCAAGAACATATATCTTTTACTTTCCATATTCTTTTTTCTCTTGACTCTACTCATCTTTATCTTTGAAGATTGTCTCTTGAACCCTTTGGTTTTATTCTAATCTGTCCTCTTTTTATCATCTCTTCTCCCTAAATAAGTCATTCTTTCCTAATGGGAGAAAGGTGGGTTTGATAGGAACATTGTGGCTGTGTATTTTTTTTCTGTATGAATAAGAAATAAAAGGAAGTACCATATGAGGAGGAGACCCTAAAAACCCGGAAATATCTTTTGCAGGGTGGGCCCTTTGTAGTATGCTCAGCATTTTTTCCTCCAGAATAAATGATCAACCAAAGTTTTTATCTGGATGTTTTGGGAAGGTTGTGTCATGATTTGCCCAAGAAACATCCCAGCTGTGGCAAACAGGTGATGGTTCTTCCACCATGACAACACAACTGCCTGCCCAAACAGCACCTAGCATTCAGCAGTTTTTGACCAAAAATGCCATGACCCCGAAGCCCCACTCTCTCTGTTCACCTGATCTCACCCTGAGTGACTGTTTCGTTTTACCAGATGAAAAATCCTCAAAGGGAAACATTTTACTGATGTGGAAGTGGTGAAACAAAAATGGCAGAGGCACTAAAACACATCAAAATTGACGAGTTCAAAAACTGTTTTGAGCCATGGAAAATAGGTATATTGCATCAAACAGAGTACTTTGAAGGCGATGGAAGTTTAGACATGTAAGAATCAATACAGAATTTATTTACAAATTCTGTGATTTGGGGTCCCTGATTGTACTTAGGTGATGACAAATATCAGAGATATGCTTTTGGACAAAGATGAACCAAATAGTAGATGATTAGAACAGGAAGATGATAGTAGTGTTTGAGATGATGTCCCTCACTGAACTCTAAGTTTTTCGAGTATATTGATTGCTTAGTTGAACACTGTGGCCACAGTGCCTAGCACAGTGCCTGGCATCTAGTATAGTGCTTAAGACGTTGTGGTTTGGTGTCAAACAATTTAATTTTTTATGAGTCTGTCTACCATTGCCTATGCGATTATGGATTTGTGACTTCTCAAAGTTTCAGTTTCTGCATCTATAAAATGACAAAAATACTAATACCCCTTTAATAAGGTCATTGTGAAGATTAAGTGAGCTATGTTCTCATCACAGTTTCTGATTTGTGGCATCTTCTCAGTATATTGCAGTTGTTGATATCATTGTTATATATTTATTCATCATCGAATGAATTAAAGACTATCCTTTTCGTGAATATAAATGCATGTTTCCCCATTCAGTGAAGGCCCTGTGTGGCGCTAGGTTTATTGCAAGTTGCTACCAGTGGTTAAACCGTTTTGGTTTCCTACTCTGACACTTTCCACTAAATTTCTTCATTAGTGGCAAAATTTTCCCTTTAGGAGGATTTTAGCTTGGAGATTGCTTGGGAGAATATAATGAGTAAGATATCAGAGTTTTTGTTTTTTCCTGGAAAAAAAATATAGGGGGACTCTAAAGTAATATGCTTAGCTACTATTTATAGCTCAGGAGCTAATTTTGATGTCATTTCTTAAAGGAACGTTCTGTAAACATTGGATTAATATATAGGCAAGGCACTCATTTATATGCTTTTATTCTAGTGTTTAATACTGGCAGCATACTTACTAAGCACTTACTGTGCTAAGCATGTTGTAATTGATTTCATATTAACAACAGTTCTATGAGATAGTTTGGTATTATTATCCCCATTTGAGAGATGTGCAACCTTAAGCACAGAGATTACATCAATTTCCTGGGATTACATGGGTAGTAAGTGGTAGAGTGGGGATGTAAACCAACCCAGAGAGCTGGGCTCTAGGCTGTGTTCTTATCCACTGTACTAAACATTTTCAGATCTCGTAGCTTCTAGATAACTAATGATTAAGATCAAATGTCAGTTTCTTGGTAAAAGGCAGGATTTGGAAGAAAAATTTAACAGATTTATTAGTTTATCTTCACAGTCGCTCTGAAAGATAAACTTTGAAATGAGAATAGTTGGAAAACTAGAGGGAGAGCATACATAAATAGGAGATACTGATGTGAGCAAAGATATCAGCATAGAATTGTAAGATATTTTTAGGGAATAGAGCAATCCATACATAGGGTTCACTATAGAAACAATAAAATATTAATATATTGCTTCTCTTTGATGAGTTAATACATACTCATCCTTCAGAACTCAGTTTAAATAGGATATCTTTGGGAAACATTTTCTTATCTCTTTAAAATAGATTTAGTCCTCCTGCTTTATGCTCTCACAGTTCTTTGCACTTATTTATTGTTTATTTATTTAGTAGTTTATCTATTGGTGACTATTTCCATTATTAATAGCAACTGGCATCTGTTAAATGACTAGTGTATGCTGATTTTGTGTTAAGCAGTTAAGAATGATATCATTTGCCGGGCTCGGTGGCTCAGCCTGTAATCTCGTGCCTTTGGGAGGCTGAGGTGAGTGGATTGCCTGAGCCCACGGGTTCGAGACCCGCCTGGGCAGCGAGACCTCACCTCTACAATCAATCAAAAAAATCAGCCGGGCGTGGTAGCGCGCGCCTGTAATTCCGGCTACTTGGAAGGCTGAGGCAGAAGGATCGCCGGAGCCCAGCAGGTCAAGGCTGTGTTGGCTGGGAGCCTGACACTGCACTGCAGTCTGGGCGACAGGATGAGACTCCAACTCAAAAAAAAAAAGAAAATATGTGTTTTGCACTAAACTATATGCACCATCACATCAGATATCATGTTGTTTTTTGTTCTCCAGTGTATCCCTAGTGTCTGGCATAGAACCTGACATATTAGGTGCTTAACATAGCTTCATTGTCTGATTAAGGAGTCGAATATGTTATTTCAACCTTCACTGTTGTTTACTCCTGAATAAGAAAGATATTTATCTTTCTAGTCCATTAGATTTATCTTGATGTTGCTCAATTATTACTTCAGTCAATACTGAAGGCCAGTATTTTGATAGCTCCTAGAACGCCCTTGTATGATTTTGGAGTTCAACAAGAGATATTCACTGACTAATTCACTTCACCGTATTGAGCCACATAATCATGTGTGAAGTTGCTGCCACTTTTAAGTTATTTGAATTTTGGATAAGTGATTTTATTTGAGATTTTTTAAGTTAATTTAACCATGAGTTCCTTATGGAAAACTGATCTAAATGCATAATGTTGTCAAAGTTACTTTCCTGCATTCTGCTTATATATGTATGTAGTTTCTACTCGGTTGAAATAATCTTAGTATAACAATAAAAAGGTTCTGAATCCATTTAATAGCCATGTGTAAGAAATAACTATATTTCTCCTATCTGTCAGCAAAATGTTGCAGTCTTTTTTTCCCAGTGACCTAGATACACCCAAAGCCTGTGAGAGTTACTCTGAATTTATTTTGCAAAAATCAATATCAGTTTTCCCTTGCCTGTTTCTGTAGGGAATATTTTCTTTGCCTTCCATCTATTCACAGTAAAAACTTTAGTCAGTGATAAATAATATGACAATCTTTCTAGATTCATCTCTTAGAAAAGAAAGGGATTTTTCACATTGGCTCACATAGTTGAAATATTCTATTCTGAGCAAAGCTCCAAACTCTACTAAAAGTAGATGCTAGCTGATATTTAAAATACACAAAAATAGATAAATATATTTTAATCATCTAGTATAATGTTTTAAGAATTTTCTCTTAATACTTAATCATTGAATCATGATTTGAGTTTAGTAAAATACTTTAAAGGTCATGAGTTCCAAAATATGAACACAATATTTCCTTAAGTTTGTTTAGCACTTTGCAAATTTCAAAGATTTTCAAACCTGATAACACAATTGTTCCTCATAACAACCCAATGAAGTGGGTAAGGTGACTGTACCCAGTGTTGTATTGGCTCATGCAGTGTTATTTCTCAACCCCTTCCTTTGACTTTTTTTTTTTTTTTTGAGTTGGAGTCTCACTCTGTCACCCAGACTGGAGTGCAGTGGCCGCTCCTGGCCACCGCAGCCTCGACCTGCTGCGCTCCGGCGATCCTTCCACCTCAGCTTTCCGAGTAGCCGGAATTACAGGCGCGCGCTACCACACCCGGCTAATTTTTTGATTTATTGTAGCGATGAGGTCTCACCTGCCCAGGCGGGTCTCGAACCCGCAGTCTCAGGCAATCCACTCACCTCAGCCTCCCAAAGGCACGGGATTACAGGCTGAGCCACCAAGCCTGGCTAACATTTTTATACTCTAAGTTTGGGAAGGTGAAGTCCTTGGTTCTCCAGTCCCCTGGAACATAGTTCTACCCAAAAAGATGAAGGATAGAAACAGCTAAGTAGTGTTCTAAGAAATACATTTGATTTAAAAGATAGATTTAGCTGCTGCAGCCTCTTTCCCTTCCTTACTCCTCCTTTCTGCATGTGACATATAATGTGATGCCTAAAAGTATAGGCGCCATCTTATATTAATGATGGTGAAACCAAAAGTTAGAATGAACTTAGGTCCCTTAATTCATCATTGAGTGTTTGAAATAATGTCTACAACTGCTTATTTTCAGATATCTTTGCTGTTGTTGTAAACAAGATAACACCTCTAGCCACTGTTATTCAGGTATTCTCTTATTTATTGATACATTTTTAGCTGATGGAGTTGAAGTCATCATTACTTAATAGATGAGGGAAATGAAACATAAATGAATTAAATGGCATTCCTATTAATACAATAATAATACGGTAATACTTTTTTGAGTTATTGAGGATGGCCATCCTGACTGGAGTTCGATGGTATCTCGGTGTGGTTTTAATTTGCATTTCTTTGATGATTAGTGAGGCTAATCATCGAAGTGTCTGTTGGCTGCTCATATGTCTTCTTTAGAGAAGTGTCTATTCATATTTTTGGCTACTTTTTAATAGGACTGTTTTTTGTTTTGTTTTTTTTTCTTTCTGCACATATGAGTTCCTTATAGATCCTGGATGTTAGTCCTTTGTCAAGATATACAGTTGGCAAATATTTTTTTCCCATTCTGTGGGCTGTCTTCCCACTCTCTTGATGGTTTCTTTTGCTTTGCAGCTTTTCAGTTTGATGAGATCCCACTTGTCTATTTTATCTCTTATGGCATGGTCATTTGGGGTTTTGATCAGGAATTTCTTGACTATTTCAATTTCCATCAGGTTGTCTCCTGCGTTTTCTAAGATTCTTGCAGTTTGTGATTTTACGTTTATGTCTTTGATCCATTTAGAGTTGGTTTTTGTGTATGGTGTTCGGTAGGGGTGCTGTTTCAATCTTCTGCATGTGGTCAGCCAGTTTTCCTAGCACTATTTATGGAATAGTTTCTCTTCTCCCCAGTGGTTATTGATGGAGGCTTTGTGGAAGATGAGTTGGTTGAGAAATTGAGGTTTTGCTTCCAGAATTGCTATCCTGTTCCATTGGTCTATATGTCTGTTCCTGTACCAATACAAGTCTGTTTTGATTATTGTAGCCTTATAGTAAAATGCTAGAGAGGATGCAGAGAAAAGGGACCACTTCTGCACTATTGGTGGGATTGTAAATTAATTCAACCTCTGTGGAAAACAGTATGGCAATTCTTACAAGATCTAAAAATTGACCTTCCATGTGACCCAGAAGAGCTCAAATCATTCTTTAAAAAGGATACCTGCACATGCATGTTTATTGCAGCATTATTCACAATAGCAAAAATATGGAAACAACTGTGCTGCCCATCGGAAGTGGACTGGATAAAAAGATGTACATATACACGATGGAATATTACACAACCATAAAGGACAAAATTATGGGCTTTGCAGTAACTTGGAATGTTTTAGAGTCTGTAATACTCAGTGTTGTATCACAGAAACAAAGAACTTGGTACCACACGTTCTCGCTAATGGGCGTACTCTGAACATTTATCGTAATACTATAAGAAAGGGTTTGGCAGTAGGAGGACACTGCCAGGGAGGGGGGCACATAACATCAATAAGGGTACCTGATCTCAAACCAGGCAAACTGGGGACCGAAGGGAGGCCCAAATTTTACCTGTATGATGACCATTTAACTACCTAATCCCAAATTGTACCCCATATCTTTAAAATAAAATAATAGGATCATGCTTTTTTAGCTTTGTGTAGATTTCAATATGTTAATGCACTAAAATATATTCAATGAAATCTTAAGTAAGAAAATTAAAATTGTTATACTTTAAAAAATATAGCAAATCTTGGAAAGATCTCGGTTACTCCTAGAGCACTTGACCATTTTCTAGAACCTGTTCTGCACTCTAACAATTTTCTTATTTATAAAGAGAGCTAGAAGATCTTAGTCATTTCAGAAAGTATGAATACACTCTCCCATATTTGAGTGTCTATGCTGATGATAAGAAATGCCACATATTATTCTTAACTTCACCAATAATGTGCCTATTGATTATTTCTAGCTTTGGCTATTAGGAATAGGAGTACTATGGAAACTTTTTTCAATGTCTCCTGGTGCATACACATGTGAACTTTTCTATTATGTTTACTGAAGAGTTAAATTGCTGTGCTACAGAGTGTGTATGTCTTCAATTTTACCAAATAATTCCCAACTGTTTTTGATAATGATTGTATTAATTGTATACCCCACCAGTAGAGTATTCAAATTAATATTCATTAATATTCTCTTCACCCTGAATACTATTAGATTTCTAAATTTTTCCAGTCTGGAATGTGGGTAATGATCTTACACTATGGCTTTAATTTATATTTTCCTGAATACTAATAAGGTTGAGCACCATTTCATATATTGCTGAGTCATGTGAAATTTATCTGTTTTTAAGGAACTGTTGAAATATTTTGTCCATTTTTGTACAGAGTTATTTATTTATAGGAAATATATATACTTAACATATGTATGTTATAATTCTTATTATTCTTAGTTGTTATGCCCACATAAGGAAGATAGAAAGATCTCAAATAAACAACCTAACATCCTACCTGAGGGAAGTAGAACACAGCAAGAATAAACTAAACCCGATGTTAGCAGAAGAAAAGAAACAATCAAAATCAGAACAGATCTAAATGAAATTGAAACAAAACAAAATTACAAAAGATCAACAAAAATAAAAGTTGGTTCTTTGAAAGTATAAATAAGATAATAAGATAGTTTGACCACTGACCAGATCAACCAAAGGGAAAAATAGAGAAATTCTAAATAAGAACAATCATAAACAAAAAAGGCAACAATGCAACTGATCCCTTAGAAATACAAAAGGTTCTCAGAGACTACTGTGAGCTTCTATATGTGCATAAACTAAAAAATCTAGAGGATATGGGTAAGTTCCTAGAAACACACCACCTCTCAAGATTGAAAAAGGAATAAATTGAAACACACCAATAATGAGCCATGAGATTGGATAGGTATTAAAACCCTACCTACCAAAATAGCCTGGACCAGACAGATTCACATCCAGATTCTACCAGATGTATAAGCTATTTTTTATAAAGTCAGCATTAACACTGAATTAGATTATACTGAATTGTTGCTCTTAGGACAAATATAAGGCTAGGTTCCTGTGAGCCTCTGGTCACATTTTCATAAAATGAAATGCCATTTATGTTATATAGATTTGTTTGCCAATATTTTTGTAAAATGAGCCAGTCTTATCATTGTTGGAAAACTGCTATTCCCTTACTCTTTTCCTGTATAACACTGGGCAAATACTTTTAAAATTCTTCCACCAGCTCCTGATCTATAGGACTTACCTTACCCACAAGTTTAACATTTTCACACCACATCACCTTTTGACACCTTCCAACTAACCTGTACTAGTCAAGAAGGAGCTTAACATTTACCTGATCCTGGGTAGCATGACTAAATTTATTTAGCTTTCAGCCTCACAACAGTGCTCTCCACTGTGCTTTTATTAATTGGTTGTCATTTCATAAATCCATACTTTTAGTCACCTTTTCATCTTTTCCATTGCTTTATCAAACATTGTAACTGTTACTTAGTACTTTCATGTGTAGTCTAACCTTAAAATTGGCAAATTTCCTCTTCCTTTTTCTGGAAACACCATATTGTTGGTTCATTAACATTGGACTCATGGGCAATAGCACTGTAACTCATGTCTGAATGAAGCTTACCTAACACTCATATTTTCTCCATAAACCACGCCCCAGCCTTCTTTCACTTAAGAACACTAGACAATACTGAAGCACCAAGCTTGGGGGCCATTTTAAACAACAAAATCGCCAACAAAACTGGAAAAAAAGGAAAGAATCACAGCTCTAAATACATCACAAAATGACACTTTTTTACTATAGGAGAGCTGAGACAGAAGGCAGAATATCAGTTTGCTCTACCTCAGTTGAGAATCTGTGAATTGGGAGATTCAAATTCACCACTCTGAAAATGATCAAAAATGACTAAAAAAGTTTTACTAGTATTGATGTTTAGATTACAAATTACGAGAGAACACATTTGTAAATTTGCATGTGTGTGTGAGTGTGTGTGTATACATAGTGCATATATATAATCTTTTCGTTATATGTGTTAATACTTTGCACATAACTTTTCCTATTCTATGGCTTACTTTTTTAATATATGGTTTCTTTCATTCAAATAATCGAAGTCTTTATATTTAATGTAATCAAATTCTTTGATTCTTTCTTTTATGGTTAATTCTTCTTTATATATTTTTTGTGAGATTTTTCCCCTTATAAAAAACCATGAAAAGGCCAGACACAGTGGTTCACACCTGTAATCCCAGCATTTTGGGGAACCAAGGTGAAAGGATCACTTGAGCCCAAGAGTTCCAGACCAGCCTGGGCAACATAGTGAGACCATGTTAATTTTTTAAAAAAATAAAAGAAAGAAAATATTCTTCTACATTAGAATCTCTCACATATAGTTCTATAATCAATAAAATAATGATTTGTGTATATGTGGTGAGGTCGGGGGTCAATTTCATTTTTTTCCTTTGAATACCCAATTATGTCAGCACTATTTTTAGAAAAGACCAGCCTTTCCTTAACTTCTCTCCAGTCCTTCTTTTGTTATAAGTCATTCTACTCCATAAAAAGGGGAAAGTACTTGTGATTCTCATTTAAAAGTATACATGCAAGGCTCCATTTCTGCCTTCTCTCTTTGATTCTGTCCATTTTTTCTATCTCTAGGCCAATATTATACTGCTTTAATTACGGTGATTTTATTTATTTATTTATTTATTTATTTACTTATTTATTTATTTATTTATGAGTTGGAGTCTCACTCTGTCACCCAGACTGGAGTGCAGTGGCCGCTCCCAGCCACCGCAGCCTCGACCTGCTGGGCTCCGTCGATCCTTCCACCTCAGCCTTCCAAGTAGCCGGAATTACAGGCATGTGCTACCATGCCCGGCTAATTTTTTGATTTATTGTAGAGATGAGGTCTTGCGGCCCAGGCGGATCTCGAACTCAGGCAATCCATTCACCTCAGCCTCCCAAAGGTGTGGGATTACAGGCTGAGCCACCAAGCCCAGCACAGTAATTTTATATAGTGGTAAGCTTTGAAATCTAGTGCAAGCCCTCACACACTGACATCTTCAAATGTGTTTCTTAATTATATATGCTACTGTGCATTTCTGTATACATTGTAGAATCATTTTATCAATTGCCACAAAAATACATATAAATATATTGATTGGAGTTGAATTTAATTCATAGCTCTATTTAGGAGTAATTGACATCTTAACAATATTAAGTCTTACAAATGATAAAGGTAGTATATTTAACATTTGTTTAGGTTTCTTTAATTTCTCTCAATGATGCATTATCATACTCTACAATGATATCACAGATTTTTAAAGTTTAATACTGTTAATAGATAATTGGTAGTTTTATGGCTCTGTAAGGTATCTTTTTAAATGTCACTTTCTATCTCTTGGTATATAAACATGCCATATTAAAAATGATTTTTTATTGTAGAGAACTTCATTAGATCATTTTGTGTTTTCTATATAGAAAATTATATTTTATAGCTAATCTATCTATCATGTATTTTTCCTTTTTGAATGAAAATAACTTTATTATATTGTCTAGGACTCAGGTATAAATGTTAAATTGAAGTGATGATAGCATGCATCCTTGCATTTTTTCAGATTTCAAATGAAAACTGTTTAGTGTGTCACCATTAAGTATTCTTTGTAGCTCTGTTTTCAGGTAAAGGAAGTTGTTTTTCAGGAATGTAGCAGTGTTTTTATCATGAATGTGTTCGTAATTTTATCATTTCATTTCATTGCATTTATTTTGACAATCATGATTTTTACCTTTTAATATGGAACTGTGATACATTAAATAAATTAAAATGTTAATGTGAAACAAATTGAGCATTTCTAAAATAACTACAATATAATGATGTATTATTCTTTTTTATGTTGCTAATATTTTATGAGATTTTTGAATGTATATGTTTGAATGAGAATCACAAGTACTTTTACTTTTTTAATGGAGCTCATATTAGAGTCTGTTAACAAAGTGTTATTGAACTCATACAATGAGTTTACAATTGTACCTTCTTATTCTATTATTAGATAATAGTTTGTGCAACGCTGGAATCATTGTTTTTTGGAATGCTTGGTAGAACTGCCAAAGGAGCTCTTTGCACCTAAATGTTGGAAGAATTTTATTAGTAATGCAAATGCTATAATAATGATAGAACTGTTAAGTTTTAAATTACTCCTAGCTATTTTTGGTAAATTATAGTCTTCTAGAAATGTATAAGTTGTATCTAAATATTCAATCTATTGACATAAAGTTGTAGTTGTTCCTGATATTATTTTATTACTTTGCAAATGTCTAAAGGATTTATGGCAATGTTCTGTTTTTCATTCTTAATGTGTTTTGTCAGAGATTTATTAAATTGTTAAAGTAAGTTTTATTTTTAGAATACTTTTACATTTACAGAGAAATTGCAAATATAGTACAGAGCATTCCTATTTACTGTAGTCTACTTTCTCTATTATTAACATTTTGTATTAGTAGCACAAATTGCTTAATTATTTTTTAGATTGGAAAAATATAGTTTATTTAGAAAGTAAACGAAAGAGAGAGAGAAGAGTATTTTCACCTCCCCAAGGTAGGGGAAGGGGCCAAAGCTAAGCAAACAATGGTGACCATAGCTCAAAGGGCCACATGGCCAGACCCAAGCTTAGCAAAGCAATGGCCTGCTTAAAATGAATGAACCATACTGATATAGTATTATTAATTAA
This sequence comes from Cephalopachus bancanus, assembly GCA_027257055.1. NCBI lineage: Eukaryota > Metazoa > Chordata > Mammalia > Primates > Tarsiidae > Cephalopachus > Cephalopachus bancanus. Next base: position 113,609 of record JAPVLO010000991.1, on the reverse strand, counting down.
AATCTATATTTAGTTCATATTTTTATACTTTTCACATAATATAATTTTTCTGTTTCAGGATGAAATCTGGGACACCAAGTTACATTCTGTTGCCATGTCTCCTAAGAATCCACTGGGCAGTGACAGTTTCTCAGACTTGTTGTTGTTGAGTCAAGGTCTCCCTATGTCACCCTGGCTGGAGTGCAGTGACACAATCACAGCTCACCATAGCCTCTACCGCCTGAGCTCACGCAATCCTCCCAACTCAGTCTCCCAAATACCTGAGACTACAGGCATGCCACCATATCTGGCTAATATTTGTATTTTTTTGTGGAGACGAAGTCTCACTATGTTGCCCAGTCTGATAGCGAACCTCTGGCCTTAAGCGATCCTCCTGCCTCGACCTCCCAAAGTGCTGGAATTACCGGTGTGAGCCACCATGCCCAGATCTTTTCTTGCTTTTTTGGGGAAATATTGGTTAGGTATTTTATAGAACTTTGGTTTATTGGAAATTTTCTGATGCATTTCTTATGATTAAACTAGGATTATAGTACATACTCTCAATGAATTACAATATTGACCCATAACATGGCTGAGGTAGGGATTGTTAGTATTTTTCATAGCAAAGTTATACTTCTTCCTTCTTTTTGTAATGTATTCTGGAAAAGGCGGTCACTATTTCTAGCATCCTTAGAGTGTGTAGTAACACTAAGAAATGGGGAATTATGCATTGCCTCCTTTGGTGTGGAATATCTACACAAATCATTTGGCATTCTTCTGTAGATGAAATTTGCCCTTCTCCTAAATTTAGGCCTTTATTCACTTTATTTTGTTGTTCAAATTGCTCCAGATTTGACCATTGGGAGCTCCTTCAGCTGGCTCCCATGTCCCTTTGATATCCCCCTGTGACATAAAGTTGTAGTTGTTCCTGATATTATTTTATATGTTTGTCTTTTGATGAGTACTTTCTTACATTCTGGCACTACAAGATACTCCAGACTCATCTTGTATATTTCCTACCACATCCTAGAATCAGTTATTTTTTCTCAAGGATCTTTGGTTTTCTCAAGGATCTTTGGCTTTGTCGAAGATGAGTTGGCTGAGAGGGTTTGTTTCTGGAAACTCCATCCTGTTCCATTGGCCTATATACCTGTTCCTGTACCAATACCAGGCTGTTTTGTTTATTGTAGCCTCATAATAAAGTTTGAAGTCTGAGAGTGTGATACCTCCCGCTTTGTTTCTTTTAATGAGCATTGTTTTGGCTATTAATGGTCATTTTTGTTTCCATATGAGTTTCTGTATTGTCATTTCCAGGTCTGAGAAGAATGACATTGGTAATTTAATGGGTATTTTGTTGAATCAGTATATTGCCTTGGGTAGGATGGGCATCTTAACAATGTTGATTCTTCCTATCCATGAGCATGGGATATTTTTCCAATTGTTTGTGTCTTTGATTTCTTTGAGCAATGTTTTTGAGTTTTCATTGTAAAGGTCTTTCACTTCCCTGGTTATGAAGATGCCAAGATATTTCTTTTTTGTGTGTGTGGCTATTGTGAATAGCATGGTACTTTTTATTTGGCTCTCTACCTGTTTGGTGTATAGAAATGTGACTGTATTTGCATGTTGATTTTTTACTCTGAGACTTTGGCAAAGTCCTTTATCAGTGCAAGGAGGTTTTGATATATTCCCTTGAGTTTTCCAGGTATAGGATGATATTGTTCATAAAGAGGGATAGTTTAACTTCCTCTTTTACTATTTGGATACCCCTGATATCTTTCTCTTATCTGATTTCTCTAGCTAGGACTTCCAACACTATATTGAACAGGAGGGGACAGAGTGGGCTGCCTTGCCTTGTTCTGGTTTTCAGGGGGAAATGCTTCCCATTTCTGTCCATTTAGTAATTTGTTGGCTATGGGTTTATCATAGATGGCTTTAACTATTTTTAGGTATGTTCCCTCTATACCTAGGTGTTCAAGGTTTTTTTTTTAATCAAGAAAATGGATGCTGCATTTTGTCGATAGCTTTTTCTGCATCTAATGATATAGTCATGTGGTTCTTGTTTTTACATCTGTTAATTTATTTAATTAAATTTATGGTCTTGTGGATTTTGAAGCAGCCCTGTATCTTGGGGTTGAAGTCTACTTGGTCATGGTGGATAATTTTTGAGATACATTGTTGAATCCAATTTGCTAGAATCTTGTTGAGAATTTTTGCATCCAGGTTCATCAGAGACAATGACCTGTAATTCTCTTTCTTTGTTGGGTATTTGCCTGGTTTGGGTATTAGTGATGTTAGCTTCATAAAATGATTTGGAGAGATTTCCATCTGTCTTGATTGCCTGGAATACTTTCAATAAGATTGGTAACAGCTTCTCGTATGTTTTGTAGAATTCCACTGGAAAGCCATCTGGTTCAGGGCTTTTTTAAAAATAGGTAGTATTTCTTATAACAACCTCAATTTCCCAGGTTGCTACTGGTCTATTTAGGGTCTCTATTCCTTCTTGTTTCAAACTTGGGAGGTTGTGTGTCAGAAAGCCCTCCATTTTGTTTAGGTTTCTTAATTTGTTTCCATACAAGTATGCATAGTAATCTCTGATAATCTTTGTATTTCTTTGGGGTTGGTTGTGACTAGATCTTTTGTGTTTCTGATTGTGTCTGTTTGGGTTTTTTGCTTCTTTTTCTTGGTCAGTCTGACTAGGGGACCGTCAATCTTGTTTATTCTTTCAAAATACCAGCTTTTTGTTTCAGCGATTTTTTTTTCTATATTTTTGTCTTCTATGTCCTGTATCTGGACTTTTACTTTGGTGATCTGAATTATTCTGCTGAAATTAGGATTTTCATGATCCTGCCTTTCCAAGTTCCTTAGGGGATTAATTAGGCTGTTGACTGGTGTTCTTTCTATTTTGTTCATGTGTGTTTGTAGATGTATAAATTCCCTGCTTAGTACTGATTTCATGGCATCCAAAAGGTTTTGGTAAGAAGTGTCTTTGTTTTCATTTATTTCCAAGAGTCTTTGAATTTCTGTTTTGATTTCTGTGTTGACCCAGGAGCTGCTCAGCATTGTGCTTTTTAGTGTCCATGTCTTTGTGTGTTTTTTGGTGGGGGGGTTGTTTCTAGTGATATTTATTTTTATTCCACTGTGGTCTGAGAAGGTGCCTGGTAGTATTTTGATCTTATGGAATTTATTCATCTTGATTTATGGACAAGTATGTGGTCAATCTTGGAGTATGTTGCATGTGGTGAAGACTAGAATGTATATTCCACAGTGGTTGGGTGGAGTGTTCTGTAGGTATCTATGAAGTCCATTTGGTTATACATGAAGTTAAGGTTCTGGATCTCCTTACTGATTTTTTGCCTCAATCTATTTAGGGTTGTTTGTGGGGTATTTTAGTCTCCAGTTATGATAGTGTTAGAGTCAATATCTTTTTAGTTGATTTAGTAGTTGCTTTATAAATCCAGGTGCTCCTATGTTGGGTGCATATATATTTAGGATGGATATTTCTTTCTTTTTTTTAATAATCAATATTTTTTATTATGATATTGTGGGGTACAGTTAAGGGTTAGGTATACAAATATGCTTCGTTCAGGCACCCTTGTTGATAAGAGGTGTCTCCCCATCCCCAGACAGATGTTTACTACCGTTAATCCCATCTCCCTTCCCCTCCGCCCCCATAACTTCCCACCACTGTCAGTCATTTTCTTATATTATTACGTTGGATGTTCAAGGTCCACTATATGAGTGAGAACATGTGATACTCAGATCTTTGTTTCTATGAGAGGTCACTCAGTATTATAGACTGTAGTTCTATCCAGGTTGCTGCAAAATTCATGATTTTGTTCTTTTTTAAGGCTCCATAGTTTTCCATCATGTATATGTACTACATTTTTTAATCCAGTCCTCTTTTGATGGACAGCATGGTTGCTTCCAGATTCTTGCTATTTTGAACAATGCTGCGATAAACATACATGTGCAGGTATCTTTTTTATAGAGTGATTTGAGTTCTTCAGGATATATTCCCAGTAGGGGGATTACGGAGTCATATGGGAGGTCAATATTTAGAGCTTTTAGGAATCGCCATACTGTTTTCCACAGAGGTTGCACTAGTTTGCACTCCCACCAACAGTGTAGAAGTATTCCCTTTTAGCCACACCCTCTCCAGCAACTGTTATTTTTTGAGTTATTGATAAATGCCATTCTGACTGGCGTTAGGTGGTATCTCAGTGTAGTTTTGATTTGCATCTCCCTGATGATTAGTGAGGTTGAACATTTTTTCATGTGTCTGTTGGCTGCTTGGATGTCTTCCTTTGAGAAGTGTCTGTTCATATTTTTGCCCATTTTATAATGGGGTTGTTTGGTTTTTTTTCTTTTCAGTACATTTAAGTTCCTTGTAGATCCAAGATGTTAAGACTTTGTCAGACCTGGAGTTGGCAAATACTTTTTCCCAGTCTGTAGGCTGCCTCCCTGCTCTCTTGATAGTTTCTTTAGCTTTGCAGAAGCTTGTCAGTTTCATGAGGTCCCACTTGTCTATGTTATCTCTTATGGCCTGTGGGTTTCAGGTTTTGTTCAGGAATTGCATGCCAGTTCCAATTTCCATGAGGGTGTGTCCTGCATTTTCTAAAGTTCTTATGGTTTGAAGTTTTACATTTAGGTCTCTGATCCATTTAGAGTTAGTTTTTGTGTATGGGGATAGATAGGGATTTTGTTTGAGTCTTCTGCATGTGGTCAGCCAGTTTTCCCAGCACCATTTACTGAATAGGTTCTCCTCTCCCCAGTGGTAGGTGGTGGAGGCTTTGTCAAAGATGAGTTGGTTGAGAAATTGAGGTTTTGCTTCTGCAATCTCAATTCTCTTCCATTGGTCTGTATGCCTGTTCCTGTACCATTAAACAGCTGTTTTGATTATTATAGCATTATAGTAAAGTTTGAAGTCTGGTAATGTGACACCACCTGCTTTGTTTTTTTGTTTTGTTTTGTTTTGTTTTTGCTGAGGATGGTGCTGGCTATTCTTGGACATTTGTGTTTCCATATGAATACCTGTGTTGTCTTTTCTAGGTCTGAGAAGAATGTTGCTGATAATTTGATGGGTATTGCATTAAATCTGTAGATTGCCTTAGATAGGATGGACATCTTCACAATGTTGATTCTTCCAATCCGTGAGCATGAGATATTGTTCCACTTGTTTGTGTCATCTTTGATTTCTTTGAGCGGTGTTTTGTAGTTTCCATTGTAAAGGTCTTTCACATTTCTGGTTAGGAAGATGCCAAGGTATTTCTTTTTTTTTTTTTTTGTGGCTATTGTGAATGGAATTGTGCTTTTTATTTGGGTTTCTGTTTGTTTCTTTTTGTTGTATAGAAATGCGATTGTCTTTTGCACATTTATTTTATATCTCTTATCAGTGTAAGGAAGTTTTTGACAGATTCTCTTGGGTTTTCAAGGTACACAATCATGTCATCTGCAAAGAGAGATAACTTGACTTCCTCTTTTTCTATTTGGATACCCCTGATTACCTTCTCTTCACTGATTGCTCTAGCCAGGACTTCCAATACTATATTGAACAGGAGGGGTGAGAGTGGGCATCCTTGTCTTGTTCCAGGTTTCAGGGGAAATGGTTCCAATTTTTGTTCATTTAGGAGTATGCTGGCTGTGGGTTTCTCATAGATGGCTTTTATTATTTTGAGGTATGTTTCCTATATGCCTAGATGTTTGAGGGTTTTTATCAAGAAGGGGTGCTGGATTTTATCAAAAGCTTTTTCTGCATCTAATGATATAATCATGTGGTTTTTGTTTTGACATCTCTTGATGTATTTAATTACATTTATGGTTTTACTAATGTTGAACCAGTCTTGCATCCCAGGGATGAAGCCTACTTGGTCATGATGAATGATTTTTGAGATGTGTTGCTGAATCTGGTTTGCTAGGATCTTGTTCAGAATTTTAGCATCTATCTTCATCAAAGATATTGGCCTGTAGTTCTCTCTCTTTGTTGGGTCTTTACCTGGCTTGTGTATCAATGTGATGTTAGCTTCATAAAATGATTTGAGGAGAGTTCCATCTTTCTCAATTGCCTGGAATACCTTTAGTAGGATTGGTATCAGCTCCTCTTTAAATGTCTTGTAGAATTCTGCTGGAAAGCCATCTGTCCACAGCTTTTTTTTTTGTAGGTAGTTTTCTTATTATGTAGTCAATTTCCTTGATTGTTATTGGTCTATTCAGGGTCTCAATTTCTTCTTGTTTCAACCTAGGCAGGTTGTGTGATGACAGAAAATCCTCCATTTCCTTAAGGTTTTCAAGTTTGTTTCCATACAAGTGTACATAGTTGTCTCTCATGATCTTTTGTATTTCTTCAGGATCAGATGTGACTTCATTTTTTGTGTTTTTGATTGTGTTTATTTGGGCTTTTTCTCTCTTTTTCTTGGTCAGTCTAGCTAGGGGACCATCAATCTTGTTTAGTCTTTTGAAGAACTAGCTTTTTGTTTCATTGATTTTTTTTGTATTATCTTTTTGTCTTCTATGTCCTGCATTTGGGCATTTATTTTGGTGAACTTGTTTCTCCTGCTGAAATTAGGGTTTTTGTGGTCTTTCTTTTCCAGGTTCCTTAGGTGGCTTGTTAGACTGTTAATTTGTGATCCTTCCATTTTCTTCATGTGCATTTGTAGGGATATAAATTCCCCTCTTACTACAACTTTCATGGTGTCCCAGAGATTTTGGTAAGATGTTTCTTTATTTTCATTTGTTTCCAGGTATCTTTTAATCTCTGTTTTGATTTCATCATTGACCCAGGAGGTGTTTAGCATCATGCTGTTTAGTGTCCATGTCTTTGTGGGTTTTGGGGGGACCTTGTTGGTGTTAATGTTTATTTTTATTCCACTGTGGTCCGAGAAGGTGCGTGGTAAAATTTTGGTCCTTTTAAATTTGCTTATGCTTGATTTATGGCCAAGTGTGTGGTCAATCTTGGAGTACATTCCATGCAGTGATGAGTAGAATGTTTATTCTGTGGTCTTTGGATGGAAGGTTCTGTAGGTATCAATTAAGTCCTTTAGGTTAAGAGTCACATTGAGGTTTCGGATCTCATTGCTGATTTTTTGTCCTGATGATCTGTCTGGGGTTGTGAGTGGGGTATTGAAGTGCCCATCTATGATGGTATTGGAGTTGATATCTTTTTTTAGTTTATCTAGGAGCTGCTTTATGAAAGTTGGTGTTCCTATGTTGGGTGCATGTATGTTTAGGATGGATATTTCTTGTTGATGGATTGAACCTTTTATCATTATGTAGTGGCCTTCTTTATCATTTTAAATTTTTGGTAGCTTAAAGAGTATTTTGTGATTAAGATTGCGACTCCTCCTTTCTTTTGTGTTCCATTCACCTGAAAATTTGTTTCCCATCCTCTTACATTGAGTCTGTGAGTGTCCTTTCTATTGAGATGTGTCTCTTGAAGGCAATAGATTATTGCCTGGTGATATTTTATCCATTTTGCCATTCTTTGTCTTTTCAGTGATGCATTTAGTCCATTCATATTCAAACTAATTATTGAAATGTGAGAGTTGATCCCTATCATAATGTTCTTACAGAGGTGTTGTTGTTCTTCCTGTTTGTGTGTTATCTCTCTTTTGGTTTTACAGTTGGATCATGTGTGTTTTTATTCTTTTTTTTTTTTTTTGAGTTGGAGTCTCACTCTGTTGCCCAGACTGGAGTGCAGTGGCCGCTTCCGGCCACCGCAGCCTCGACCTGCTGGGCTCCAGTGATCCTTCCGCCTCAGCCTTCCAAGTAGCCGGAATTACAGGCATGCACTGCCATGCCCGGCTGATTTTTTGATTTATTGTAGAGATGAGGTCTCACTGCCCAGGCGGGTCTCAAACCCGCAGGCTCAGGCAATCCACTCACCTCAGCCTCCCAAAGGCGCGGGATTACAGGCTGAGCCACCGAGCCCGGCTTTGTTTTTATTCTTTTACCTGCACTCTTGTGAAGAACGTTGTTGTTCTTTTTTCCTTTCTTCTGTGTTCAATATAAGTGTTTCTTGTAGAGGTGGTCTGGTGGCAGAATAGGTTCTTAGGGATTGGATATCTGGGAAAGATTTCAATTCTCCCTCACTGAGGAAACTTAGCTTGGCTGGGTAGGGTATTCTCAGTTGAAATTATTTATGTTTTAGAACTTTGAAGATAGGGCTCCAAGCTCTCCTAGCCTAGAGGGTTTCTGTAGATAAATCTGCTTCTATTCTAATTGGTCTTCCCTGGTAGGTAGTCTGACCTTTTTCTCTTGCTGCCTTTCAGATTTTTTTCTTTTATACCTACTTTGTTTAGGTGAATTAGTATGTGTCTGGGAGTTGGTCTTCTCTTTTGTTGTCTTGCTGGGGTTCTCTGAATCTCTTGTGTTTGAATTTTTGCATCACTGATGAGATGAGGGAAGTTTTCTTGAATGAATAATGAAATGTTTGTTCCAGTGTGGCCTCTGTTTCTCTCTCTACATCAGGAATGCCAATTATTCTTGGGTTTGGTCTCTTGAAGTGATCTTTCATCTCTTGCAGGTTTTGTTCTGTCTTTTTGAGCTTCTTTTCCTTATTTTTGACGGTTTGGGTTAGTTCTGTATTTTGGTCTTTGAGCTCTGAGATTCTTTCTTCTGCTTGGCTAATTCTGCTTTCCATGCTTATTGGTTTATTATTTATTTCCATCACAGTATTCTTTACTGCTGTTATTTCTTATATCAGCTCCTTCCTATTTTCCTGTTGTCTCTCCTCAATTTTTTAAATTCTCTCTACTAATATCTTGATGTCTGGGTTTGTTGCATGTGACCAGTCATTCTGTGGGCTTTTCATTGTTTGTGTTCTGGAGTCTGTTTTCTCAGTGTCTGACCTCCCAGGTGTCTGTGTGAGACCTATATTCTTCTTTTGGTTTTTCTTCATTTGTGCAGTTTTTTTCCCTCCTTACTTTTTCCTTTCCTCCACGTCACCATCTTCTTTAATTCTGTTATTCAGGGGTAGAGGGGTTGCTTTTACTTCTGTTTGTTCAATCTCCTATTCTTCTTTATGTATGTCCTCTTACTTTGTTCAATTCTGGAGTTGCACTGTAGGTTGGGGGGTGGTCCTTTTTGCAGTTTTGAGATTTACTTAAGGGGGGAAGCTGTGATTCAAAATCTATCTGCAGGTCCTGGTATCTGCCAATAGGTGAATGGGTAATCTGAAACCCACTTCCCACTGCCTTGGAATCTGTCCATGCAGTGGGGCTGTAGGTTTATTTCCTGAAATAAAATGAGGTTAGCAGAGGGCAGAGAATAGAGCAGACAATGGGGGGAGGAGGGGGTGGAGAGAGAGAACAGTAAGGTGGGAAACAGACAAATGTACCAACATATGGAGAGAGAGACCTAAACTGAAACAGATAAACACAATAGACTATGGCTACAGACTAACCAACTCCCATACAAAATAAACTAAAACATACAATGATGCTAACATACAAGCTAACTAACTACGTTATTGGTGTGCTGTTCCTCTATACAAAGATATGGTTTACAGAAAGGAGAAAAGAGAAGAAAAGGAAGAGAAAAAAAAGGAGCAAAACAGTAGGAATAGAATCAATTCATTAAACTAACAGAATCAATCAAGCACACTCTGAGACTTTTTGTTTAAGTTCAGTGTCCTACCAGCTCTGATTTCTAGCTGTCTTCTCAAGCTGGTGAATTTGTTCACAGTTAGGGACAGTTGCCCCTGGCCTGCTGTGGAGGACAGTTCAGATAAACCCTCAGTTCACCACTCAAATCTGGCCTGTGTCTGTTTTTCAAACTTGTTTGTCCCGTTTCAGTATTGTTACCTTGAATCACCAGCAGGTGGTGCTATTTCACAGCCCCAGATGGGATGGAGCCAGACAGGAGCCAGGAAGAGGCTGGAGATGGGAGCCTGCCTCAGGGCACACGGGAGGAGACCCACGGACTGCAGGACATCACAGTGGCAGCTATCCTAGCAGTTCTTGCCTGCGGGGGCTTCACGGACTGAAGTCGTGGATTGCTTCAGGTATGGGTGGGGCAATGCACTATGGCTGCTACAGAGGCCGTGGCAGCACCGGCAGCTGCTGTGCCTGCAGCTACATTGGCTGTCCAGACCATCATGATGCCCCAGCGGTGGTGACAGCCAAGGTCTATGTGAAGAGCAGGCTGCTGACGTTGGGATCTGCAGCCCTTGGAGAGAGAGCCAGAGACCCTCTGCATTCTCCTTTGCGGATGGTCTCATAGACCAGGCTGCCCCGTTGCCATCTTGCTGGAAGTCCAGGATGGATATTTCTTGTGGATGGATTGATCCTTTTATTATTATGTAATGTTATTTTTGTATCTTTAAAATTTTTTGATAGTTTGAAGGTTGTTTTGTCTTATATTAAAATCACAACTTCTGCCTTCTTTTGCTTTGCACTCACCTGAGAGTTTGCTTTCCATCCTTTAACTTTGAGTCTGTGGGTGTTCTTTGTAGTGAGATGTGTTTCCTGGAAGCAACATATTGCTATACCATGCTTCTTTTGTCTAGTTTGCCATTCTGTCTTTCCAGTGATGCATTTAACCCATTGACATTCAGGCTGATTTGAAATGTGAGAGTTTATCCTGTCATGAAACTTTAATAAGGATATTTTCTTCTTTTTTAATTGTATGAGATGTGTTGTGTTGATTCTGTGTTTTCCTGCATTCTTAGGAAGTGCACAGTTTTTTTCTTTTTCATCTGTGCTTAATACCTCCTTGAATATCTCCTTTATAGCTGGTCTTGAAGCAGCATAATCTTTTAGGGATTGGATGTCTGGGAAGGATTTTATTTCTCCATTGTTGATGAAGCAGAACTTGGCTGGGTAGGAACTTCTTGTTTGAAAATGTTTATATTTGAGGACTTTGAAAATTGGACTCCAGTCCCTTCTAGCCTGTAGTGTTTCTGCTGCTAATTCTGATGCTATTATGATTGGTCTTCCCTGGCAAGTAGTCTGACCTTTCTCTCTCGCTGCCTTTAGGGTTTTTTTTTAACTTTATAACTATTTTGTGTAGGCAAATTACTATGTGCTTAATGGATGGTCTTCTCAATTGATGTCTTTCAGGGGTTCTCTAAATCTCTTATGTTTGGATGGTCACATCTCTGGTGAGATGGGGAAAGTTTTGTTGGACAACCTCCTGGAATACTTGTTCCAAGGTGTTCTCTGTTCCCCGTTCTTCTGAGATACCAATCAGGCATAAATTCAGCCTCTTGTTACAGTTGCGCATCTGTTGGAGGCTTTATTTTTTTATTTTTTATTTTTGAGTTTTCTTTCTATGTTTTTAACAGATTGGGTTAATTCCATGTTTTGGTCTTTCAGGCTCTGAGATTCTTTCTTCTGCTTTCCGTGCTTGTCATTTTGTAATCTATTTCATGGATGAAGTTTTTATGGCCACAATCTCTGTTATAAGTTCTTTCAGTGTTGCTTCTTGTCTTTCTTAAGTCTTATTTATTCTTTCCAACCAGTTACTAATCCCTGTTGTATTTTGGGACCAATATTTGGTGATTTCCATTATTTGGATTTGCGAGGTGTTGCCTCTTTGTTACACTGCAAATTACATGTGTTCTTCATTTATTTTTTTTCTAATTTGTGACAGATCTCTTTCTTTTCTCTTTAATTCCATTATTCTTTGGTAATGGGTAGGACTTTCACTTCTGTTGTTTGCTCAGTCCTCTATTCTGCCCTGATCAGAGCCTCCAAATTTTTTCTGTTTTGAAACAGGGCTGGGACTGGGAGGCTTTGCTGTTTCTTGTAGTTTTGAAAGTTGAATAAGGTGGAGGGTGGGAAGCTAGGATTCGGAAACTACTTGCAAGTTACCATGTTCACTGACTGGTGTATTGATCTCCTGAGATCCATTCCCTACCACTGCTCTATATGAAAATTCAGTGAGCCAATGTGTATACCCTTGAGTCCAAGATAAAGTAACAGTAATTAGGAAAACAGAGAAAAGTAGAATGAAATAGAATGGAGAAAAAAATAAGAATCCACACACAAAAAAAGCAAAAACAAGAACAGAAATCACCAAAAGAAAACAAAAAACAAAACAAACAGAATATAAAACACAAACAAAACAAAAACCAGGAAAACTGAACACATATACACATGCACAACCCTCTTGCACAACCTTATTTCTCTCAGCTGCTCAGAGATAAGTCCGTCTGCCATCTCCTGTGGGGCTGTGGGCTCATTCAGAATCTCCCCAGTGTACCGCCCAGTGGGGAGGAGGGATCAGTGGGCATGGGTGGAGCATCAGTCCTCCCCTTCTGCTCTCATAATGTCAGGGGGACCTCTCCAGTGGGGAAGTGTGGGATTGTCTCTTCCCCAGGTGCTGGTGGTGGGGACCCCAGTCAGGCTTACCCCAGAGTAGAGCTTTCTTAGCATGGCTGCTGTCCAGGCTCCACCTGGGTTTATCCATCTCAGTCATGTCCCAGCCATGTGAGTCTGACATTCAGAAGATTGTGGGGGAGGAGGGTGTTGGGTCAACCCAGGACTTACTGCTGATTTCTTGGGGAGGGGTCTTCCTTGTCATTTTCTGGTTGCACCCTTGTTCCATGGCTGGATCAGGGTAGGGGGTGAGATGCCTGAGACTTCATACTTGTCCTGTCCTTCTGAAGTTTGTGCTTTTGGAATAGTCCCTCTAGGTCACAATTAACCCCTAAGTAGTTAACCCACCAGTCACAGAGGGTGGGTCTGTTGTTCCATGGTGAGCAAGCTGGAGTACTTCCCTGCTCAGTTTTCAAGATGGTAGCATGGTGCCTGTTTTGTCTTCTCCAGTGGTGCTCTTCCTCTGGCTCCCTTGCTGTTCTCCCTCTGCAGCCCTCACTGCCAGTGTCTGGCTTGGTGCTGTGGTGGTTGAGTGTTGGGAGCCAGCCACAGAGGCCCACCTGAACGTTAGGGATCAAGGTGGGCTGTGGACCCTGAGACCACTAGGATGTGTTCAGGAGCTGTTGGCCCATTTCCTCTTCCCTTTTTTTGCTATTTGGCATATCTCATCAGAAGGAGCTCTGCTGACCTAAGCTGAAGGCTCTGTGACTGTGACAGGCATGGCTAACTCTAGAAACTCATTGTTCCTGTTTCCCATGAACTGCGGTTTCGACTTAGGTATTAGATATAATTCAAACTCAGGTCACATTTGGGAACCTTCTATTCGGTACAAGCTTCTTTATAAGATTTAAACATATATTTGTAGAATTAGTATATACATATGGAGAGCTGTTTTCAGCTTTAGATAGTATAGATGATTATCTAGAGTTACTAGAAATGGCCCAGCACAAACTTTGGACTGGGCCACATTCCTAAGGGCCCAGCGTGTACTTGGGACTGGGCTGCATTCTTTTAAACTGGTTTTGGCTACAGTTAGTGTAGGGTTTTTCTACTTATTATAGAATTTGAATTTATTTTATTCATAGAAAGTATTGTAGACTAGGGTATGCTACGTCAGTGAATTATGTTAGTTCAAGCATGATCAAACATGATATTTTGGGGTTTAATAAGAATACAGCTAACTTTAGAAATGTCATTGCTCCCATTTTCTACTATTGTGGTTTTGGCCTTAGTATAATTTACAGTTTATATTTGGGTTTATTTTTAGAAGCTTTATTGCTGATGATCAGCTTTATATATTAGGATTAGGAATTAGAATTTTAATAGAAATTAAGGTAGATATATAGGATTTTAGAATAGCCATTTTGTTAAGAGATTGTAATCAATTGTTCCTAGAAATGGCCCAGCGTGATCTTTGGACTGGGCCACATTCTTTAGGAACTGATTTGAGCTATAATTAAGAGTTTCTATAGTGTGGGTAGAATTAGCACAGAATAGAAAGGTATTAGGATTTAAGTTAGTCATTAGGTGTTGTGTATGCTTAAGCTTTAGAAGTTATTGATTATTAGAATATTATGGTGTTAGAATTGTTGGATTGCTTTTGAGGAACATTAACCAAGCATAAGGAACAATGAGATAATTTTGGGATTGTCCTTCCTCATGCTTGGGAAAATGCCTGGTGGGTGGGGGGCACCCCTCATCTACCTGGCTTTGTGCTCATGTAAAAGTCTTGTGATTTAATTGAGATTGTCCTTCCTCATGCCTGGAAAAACGCCTGGTGGCTGGGGGAGGCACCTCATCCACCTGGCTTTGTGTTCACATAATAGTCTTGTGATTTAATTGGGATTGTCCTTCCTCATGCTTGAGGAAACACCTGGTGGGGGGGGGACGCCCCTCATCCACCTGGCTTTGTGTTCATGTGAAAGTCTTATGATTTAACCTGTGAAAATTTAGGATAAAAGACTTACGGTTTGTCCCATTAAACGTCTTCTCCACTAGACAGAGTCCAGTCTCTTTCTTTCTTTTAATATCTATCCCTCCTACAGAATCAGCTTCTGCACTAAACAGGAGTCCAGTCTCTTTCTTTCTTTCTTTTAATATCTATCCCTCCATCTTTCTTTCTTTTAATATCTATCCTACAGAATCGGCTTCTGCACTAGACAGAGTCCAGTCTCTTCCTTTCTTTCTTTTAATATCTATTCTACAGAATCGGCTTCTGCACTAGACAGAGTCCAGTCTCTTTCTTTCTTTCTTTTATATCTATCCTATAGAATCGGCTTCTGCACTAGACAGAGTCCAGTCTCTTCCTTTCTTTCTTTTAATATCTATTCTACAGAATCGGGTTCTGCACTAGACAGAGTCCAGTCTCTTTCTTTCTTTCTTTTAATATCTATTCTACATAATCGGTTCTGCACTAGACAGAGTCCAGTCTCTTTCTTTCTTTCTTTTAATATCTATTCTACATAATCGGCTTCTGTACTAGACAGAGTCCAGTCTCTTTCTTTCTTTCTTTTATATCTATCCTATAGAATCGGCTTCTGCACTAGACAGAGTCTAGTCTCTTTCTTTCTTTCTTTTATTATCTATCTGTTCCAGTTTCACTGATGCCACCACATCTTTCCAGGGACTCCCTAAAACCTGCAGGATTGGCCCTTCGCAGTTGAGCAGTCTAGCAATGGCTATCACTGCTGGTAGCTTCTTCCTGGGAAAAGGCTTGTTGATTTTAGAAAATGGCATTTGAATTCTGCATCCTGGGAGGTGCTAGGGTACAAGCAGAGCAACTGCTGACACTGGTCAGTTGATCAGGAGAGTCCTGGCCACTTGCTCCCCAGTCCCCACTCAGTCAGCCACTCACATGCCCACATACAAACAGACATGTATGAAAATTCATCCATGCACTCACTCACACAGGGATTTGCACAGTCTAACTGGCTTTGCTGCCATCTTTTTTTTTTCCTTTGGTATGTTAATTTCTACTGGGGTATCATTTCTAGGCTCTTAGTTGTCAAAGGATGGGAATATATGTATGCATACTAACCTGATTATATATATGCAACTATTCATATTTGTATATGTAACTTTCTGTATCTATAGTAAAGTAAACATGATTTTATATTGATGTCTGCAACCTTAACCCACTACCACACGAATTGTTTCAGCCTGTTTGCCTCATTTTTCTGTAAATTCCCACTCCAATGGTAAGAAACCTGGTTCTCACCATCTGCTGTTCATTTAATTTTTGAAAAGTTATACTTATTAAAATATTGACATGTTATAATATTGAGTCTTCTAATTCATGAACCAAAAATGATTTCTCCATTTATGTAAATTATCTTTGATTTCTTTCATCAAAGTTGTATAGTTTTCAGCATAAAATTCCTATAAATGTTTTTGTAGGTATATACCTATTACTTCAATTTTTTTCCCAGGTACTATTATGAATTATAGTTTTCAACAAATTCAAATGCCAGTTTTTCATTGCTGGTATGTAGAAAAGCAATTGAAATTTGTATATACTCTTTACATAATACAAATTTATTTTTATAATGGCTTATTAGTGCCTTTTTCTGGGATTTATTACATATGGGGTCTGAGAATTAAGTTTGCGAACTTTCTACCATGTGGTTATGTTGGCAACACCATATAAACGACTTGGGAAGCTTTCATAACCTTGGTATATCAGTGTCTCACAGCTGTGTTTGTCTCGATGTGGCAGTGTGGTGGTGTCTTGCTGAGTGGCGTTCATTATTGTTGCATCTTTCTGTGTGCTTTTGCAAGAATGCCAGAGCTTGAATTACAGCAATGACAAACGTTAAATTTCTTGCTAAACTTGGCAAGAGTGGAAGTGAAATCAAGGACATGTTAGTCCAAGTTTATGGAGATAATGCCATGAAGAAAATGGCAGTGTACAAATGGAATAAATATTTTTCTGAGGAGAAAGAAAGCATCACTGATGAATAGAGGTCTGGATAGTCAATAATGACCAGAACTGATGAAAACTGTAAAAATTTGTCAAATTGTACATCAAAATTGTTGCCTGACTGAGAAGCATAGCAGACCAAATAAATATTGGTATTGCAAGACCTGCCTGGACAGCGAGACCTCATCTCTACAATAATTCAAAAAATCAGCCAGGCATGGTAGCACATGCCTGTAATTCCGGCTACTTGGAAGGCTGAGGCGGAAGGATCACTGAAGCTCAGCAGTCGAGGCTGCGGTGGCCGGGAGCGGCCACTGCACTCCAGTCTGGGCGACAGAGTGAGACTCCAACTCAAAAAAAAAAAAAAAGAAACAGGAAAATCCTGACTGAAAATCTTGGCGTGACAAAAGTATGTGCAAAAATGGTCCTGAGAGAGCTCTTGCATCAAGTCAGTGTACCACTTCACACAGCACTGTTTCTGAGGGACTTTTTAGCCAGTAAACAAATAACTGTATTGGGACACCCTCCCTATTCCCCTAATCTGGCTCCTAATGACTTTTTTATTTACTCAAAGATACAGGAAATATTGAAAGGAAAACATTTTGATGACATTCAGGACATCAAGGGTAATATGCCGCCAGCTCTGAGGGCCATTCCAGAAAGAATTACAAAATTGCTTTGTCAGGTGGACTAGGCACTGGCATTGGTGCATAGCTTTCTAAGAAGAATACTTCCAGGGTGACTGTGGTGATATTTGGCAATGAGTTATGTAGGACTGTCTCTAAAGTGAGTTCACGAACTTAATTGTCAGACGTCATGTTCATGTGCCTGAAGTTTTCAAAACAAGAAATGTAGATGGTCCTTGTGGGTAGCCCACAGATTGGGTGGGACCTGGGGGTGTGATGACAGACAGTCCTGGAAACAAAGCTTGGAGAGCCAATGTAGATAGAGTGCCTTGGAATGCAAGGCCAGAAATTTTGGATTTTATTTTATCTGTAGTGCTAAATTATTGCAAGGACAAATGTGAGTGATAAGAGTCTGACACTATCCTGTGGTAATGAAAATGAAGGCTGACAAGATTCCAAAGACAGTGTAATGGCAGAATTGGCTGACTTTCGTGACTGGTTAGATACTGGTCTGAGGGAGAAGAAGCCAAAGAGAGGCCGACTTGTTCTGGTTTTGGTGTTAAATTCAACTTTGTTCAGTTCATTCCTCATTTATTGTGAATCTCTCTTAATTGAGGGTTTCATATAAGCTGGGTTATTTGCATTTAAGAACTAGCAGCCATGTTAGCTGATATTATCCTAACTAGTAAATCAGTCAATTCAAGAAGACAGTTGGGTAAGGCAAGGAATTAGTATAAAAATGGTATATACATGATTTACATATTTTATTGTATCTCAAGACATAAGTGTATGTCATTTATTTTTTTTGAAGTAGGGCCAAGAACATTTATTTGTGTAACCCCTTTTTGGAGTGCTGTGACACAAAATACACTCATAATTTCTTTATAATTAATCAAGACTGTGAAGAAACTTACAAAGCAAATCAAGAATAGAATTCTTCTAGGTTTTATTGTTTACTTGTTTTCAGTGAGTTTTTGACTACATCTCTCACAACTAACTCAACATTTTTTTTGAGGTTATCTTTCTTTATTATCTTTATTCAGAAGGATCAGCCTATAAGCCTTACAAAGAATCTTAAAGAGCTTTACAGTATCTCTTGATTACTGTTCATTTCCTAAATGAAAATGATTATCTGTCTATCATTTTTTATTTTCTAAAATTCTGGGAATAACAAATTTGCTAGTTGGTCCTGATGCCTCTACTAGTCTTATGATTATGTTTGCTCTAGGTGATCCCCATTTTGGTGCTCAAAGATGCACTAATTAATTTACAAAAAGCATTATCTAGAGCTTCTTCCAAGTATAATAAAAAGGGTTAGTTCCACCCTAAGTTCTTTATGTCCTACTCTTACCTTCTTGACATAGCACCCATCTCAAGCACACAACCCTAAAAATGTTCAAGAAAAATATAATTGAAAATAGCCAGGCACAGTGGCCCATGCCTGTAACCCTAGCACTTTGGGAAGCCAAGGAGGGAGGACTGCTTGAACCCAGGAGTTCAATACCAATCTGGACAACAAAGTGAGACTCTGTCTCTACAAAAAAATGTTTAAAAAATTAGCTGGTTGTGATGGTGCACATCTGTGGTCCCACTAGTTGGGAGGCAGAAATTAGGGGATTGCTTGAGCCTAGGAGGTCAAGTCTGCAGTGAGCCATGATCATACCACTGCAGTCTAACCTGGGCAACAGAGCAAGACCCTAATTCAAAGAAAAAAAGAAAGAAAGAAAAAGATAACTGAAAACAAAAGTCACAATCCTTATGTCTGGTCTAGAATTCCAGGACAAAAAGATCAGCTCCTGTGTGTTTTTAATTATCTATACTATGTGTCAACAACATTTTTAAAGCAAAACACTTATTTCAAATCTTTCCTTAAGCACACAACTGATTTTCAGAAACATTTCTTCCCGCACTCATATTTTTTTGGGTTAACGCAATGATAAATTAACTAATACAGTTTCAAGTACAAATGACATAACTAAGCTCGTGAAGAAACACAGCTGCCTGTTGGTAAGCATGTAATCTTCATTGGTGAAATCAGAACTGAGATACAGATGTTGTTACCTGGTCAAGCAGAATTTTCTTGCTTTGTGTACAGGCCAGAATGTTTTACAGAGGAATTGGAAAACACACATTTGTTAATTGGAAGTAAATTAAGTCAGCAGTCCCCAACCTTTTTGGCTTCAGGGACTGGTTTTATGGAAGACAATTTTTCCATGGACAGGGGGTCGGGGGAGTAGTTTCAGGTTGATTCAAGCACATTACATTTATCGTGTACTTTATTTCTGTTATTATTACAATGTAATATATAGTGGAAATATATAGCATCACCACCTCAGCTTAACCTCAGATCATTAGGCATTAGATTCTCCTAAGGAGCATGCAACCTAGATCCCTTGTGTGCGCAGTTCACAATAGGGTTTGTGCTCCTATAAGAATCTAATGCTGCCGCTGATCTGACAGAAGACGGAGCTCAGGTGGTAATGTGAGAGGCAGAGAGCATATGTAAATACAGATGAAGCTTTGCTCACTTGCCTGCTGCTCACCTCCTATTGTGAACAGGTCGCAGACTGGTTTAGGGGTTGGGAACCCCTGAATTAAGTGACCTCTTAATATATTGTATTTTATTTCCGGAAACTATGTAAAGGATCAGAGAGGAGTTTGTATGATTAAAGAGAAGGTTATATGGAGGAGGTGTTAGGGATGTATTGAGCATCTGTTTGCAGGCAATAGATAGTGTAACAAGAAAAATTGAACAGAAATGATTATGCCATGATCCTTCTCTTTCCCTTACCCCAGTCCCACCCAATCCATTAGCAAATTCTTTTCTCCTTTCATAATTGATATTTGATCCATTTCTATGTAACAAACCACCCCAAAACCATTTTTTCTTATGTATGATTCCATGCATGAGTAATTTGGGCTATGCTTTACAGGGAGGTGTTTTTGACTTCTCAGATCCTTTACTGCTGCTACCATTACTTCTCACCTAGTTAAGGTAGTAGCTTCCTGTCAGGTCTTCCCTAATCAGCTCTTAAGTTGCTACACAATCCATTCTCCACCAACAGCTGGCCATCTTTAAAACAATAACTACTTTATGGCACTTCGTGGCTCACAACTTTTCCCAGTGTAATGAGAAAAAAATCCAAATTCTTCCCTTGAAGAGATGAAGTTTTGTTCTCTATCCCTTGATTTTTGGTATTAGTCAATGAGACCTCAGCATTTGTGACCAAGCTTTGGATTTAAAAGTGTCTGTCCTGTTAGGTTAGCCACTTTTGAGTCCTCAACGTGACCTAGATTTAGCATTTCCGCTGGAAGGAGTATGTGGAGAACAGCTGCCTACCACTATCCATGTGAGTGCAGTCATTTTAGACCATTCACCCCAGTTGAGCTGCCAAACTACTGTAACCTCAAACATGACCCAAGTGAGACCAGCAAAAATATTAGCCAGTTAAGCTCATTCTAATTGCTCACCTTTGGCATCATGAATTTTAGAGTGGTTTTGAGGTGGTTTGTTATAACACAGCTATAGATAAGGAAAACAAATTTTTCAAGAACATTTTCTACCCCTGCATGGTTTCTTTTCTCTAAATTACTGTTTTCTGCTCATTAGTTTGGGTCTCTGCCTTTCATATTAGATGCTTTCCTCAAATGACTGATGATATTTGGTTGTCTGTTCATAAATAAGAATGGAACACTAAAAAGCTGACCAAAGTATGCCAGTGTAAGTAGAGCTTGTTTAATGTGGTTTTTACTATAGAGATCTACCTGGAACATTTCCTTAAGAAATTCCAGGCCTCCCGCCCCGGCGCTCCCGCCTCCCGCCCCGGCGCTCCCGCCTCCCGCCCCGGCACTCCCGCCTCCCCCCCGGCGCTCCCGGCGCCCCGGCGCTCCCGGCGCCCCGGCGCTCCCGGCGCCCCGGCGCTCGGCCCGCGCAGCTCATCACAACCCGGCCGAGAGGAGATCCACACAAATCGGCTTCAAGTAAGATCTGCAGGGAATGCTGCCAAATCTCCTGTGTCTGAGATTGTGCTGCTGGCTCCGTGGGTCTTCTGTTGCCTGCTCGGAGGCAGGCAGCCATCTTGTTCCTGTCCGGCCCCACCCCCTCTGGGGCGAGCAGATGAGATAGCACCACCTGCTGGCGACTCAAGGTAACAACACCGAAACGGGAGAAATAAGCCTGATAAAGACATAGACAAAACTGCTGAAGGAAAGTTGACCTGATCTATCCTTCACAGCAGATCAGGGGCAATTGACTCTAACTGCAAACTAACTCACCAGCTTGAAAAGAAAACTACAAATCGGACCTGAAAGGACATTGGACTTAAACGAAAGGTCTCAGAGTGTGCTTCATTGATTCTATTAGTTTAATGACTTAATTCTATTCCTACAGTATTGTTCCCTTTTTTCTCTTTTCCTTTTCCTTTTCTTCTCTTTTCTTCTGTCTGTAAACCATGTCTTTGTATAGAGGAACAGCACACCAATAAGGTGGTTGGATAGCGGTATGTTAGCATCACAATATGTTTTTATTTATGGTTGTATGAGAGTTGGTTCGACTGTAGCTGTGGTCCATCATTTTTAGCTGTTTCAGTATAGACCTCTCTCTCTATTTGTTGGCACACTCGTTAGTTTCCTCCCTTACTTCTCTATCTCTCCACTCCCCTCTTCAACCCACTATCTGCTCCATTCTCTCCCCCCTGCTAACCACATTTTATTTCAGGGAGTAAACCTACAGCCCCACTGCACGGACAGACTCCAGGGCAGTGGGAAGTGGGTTCCACATTATCCACACGCCTGTCAGCGAACACCAGGACCTGCAGACAGATTTTGAATCACAGCTCTCCCCTTAAATACATCTCAAAACTGCAAAAAGGACCACCTCCAACCTACAGTGCAACTTCAAAATTGAACAAAGTAAGACGACATACATAAAGAATGGGAGATTGAACGAACAGAAGTAAAACCAGTCCCTTTACCCTGAAAAACAAAATTAAAGAAGACGGTGACGTGGAGGGAAGGAAGAAGTAGGGAAGTGGAAAAACCGCACAAATGAAGAAAAACCAAAAGAAGAATATAGGACTTACACAGACCCCTGGGAGATCAGACAATGAGAAAACAGATTCTGGAACACAGACAACGAAGAGTCCCCAGAATGACTGGTTACATGCAACAAACCCAGACATCAAGACATTAATGGAGAGAATTAAAAAAATTGAGGAGAGACAAGAGGAAAATAGGAAGGAGCTGTTGTCAGAAATGACAGCAGTAAAGAATACTGTGATGGAAATGAACAACAGACTAATAAGCATGGAAAGCAGAATCAGCCAAGCAGAAGAAAGAATCTCAGAGCTCGAAGACCAAAACACAGAACTAACCCAAACTGTCAAAAGCATAGAAAAGAAGCTCAAAAAGACAGAACAAAACCTGCAAGAGATGAATGATCACTTCAAGAGACCAAACCTGAGAATAATTGGGCTTCCTGAGGCAGAAAGAGAAACAGAAGCCACACTGGAACAAACATTCCATGAAATCATTCAAGAAAACTTCCCTCATCTCAGTAAAGATGAAAAAATTCAAACACAAGAGATTCAGAGAACCCCTGCGAGACAACAAACGAGAAGACCAACTCCCAGACACATAATAATTCGCCTAAACAAAGTAGCTATGAAAGGAAAAATCCTAAAGGCAGCAAGAGAAAAAGGCCAGACTACCTACCAGGGAAAACTAATCCGAATAGCAGCAGATTTATCCACAGAAACCCTTCAGGCCAGGAGAGCCTGGAGCCCTATCTTCAAAGTACTAAAAGAGAAACAATTTCAACCAAGAATAACCTACCCAGCTAAACTAAGCTTCATTAGTGAGGGAGAATTAAAATCTTTTCCAGACATCCAATCCCTAAGAACCTACGCTGCCACCAGACCACCGCTACAAGAAACACTCAAGAAAGTACTGAACACAGAAGAAAAAGAAAAAAGAACATCAGCATTCTTCACAAGAGTACAGGCAAAAGATTAAAAACACACCTGAACCAACTCCAAAACCCAAAGAAAGACAACAAATAAACAGGAACAACTCTGTAAGAACCTTATGACAGGGATCAACTCTTGCATTTCAATTATTAGCCTAAATGTGAATGGACTAAATGCACCACTGAAAAGACATAGATTGGCAAAATGGATAAAATATCATCAGGCAACAATCTATTGCCTTCAAGAGACTCACCTCACTAGAAAGGACACCCACAGACTCAAGGTAAGAGGATGGGAAACAATCTTTCAGGCAAACGGAATACAAAAGAAAGGAGGAGTAGCCATCTTAATTTCAGACAAAATATCCTTCAAACTATTAAAAATCAAAAAAGATACAGAAGGTCACTACATAATGATAAAAGGTTCAATCCATCAACAAGAAATATCTATCCTAAACATATATGCACCCAACATAGGTGCACCAACCTTCATAAAGCAACTTCTTGGAAAACTAAAGAAAGATATTGACTCTACCACTATCATAACTGGGGACTTTAATACCCCACTCACAACCCTAGACAGATCATCAGGACAAAAAATCAGCAAGGAGATCCGGAACCTCAATGTGACCTTGGACCAAATGGACTTAATTGATACTTACAGAACACTCCATCCAAAGACCACAGAATACACATTTTACTCATCACCACATGGAACATATTCTAAGATCGACCACATACTCGGCCATAAATCAAGTATAAGCAAATTTAAAAGGACCGAAATTCTACCGAACACCTTCTCGGACCACAGTGGAATAAAAATAAATATTGACACCAACAAAGTCCCCCCAAAACCCACAAAGACATGGTCACTAAACAGCATGATGCTAAACAACTCCTGGGTCAATGACGAAATCAAAACAGGGATCAAAAGATACCTGGAAACAAATGAAAATGAAGAAACATCTTACCAAAATCTCTGGGATGCCCTGAAAGCTGTAGTAAGAGGGGAATTTATATCCCTACAAACACACATGAAGAAAATGGAAGGAACAGAAATTCACAATCTAACAAGCCACCTAAAGAAGCTGGAAAAGCAAGACCACAAAAACCCTAATTTCAGCAGAAGAATCCAGATCACCAAAATAAAAGCCCAAATCCAGGACATAGAAGACAAAAAGATAATTGAAAAAATCAATGAAACAAAAAGCTGGTTCTTCGAAAGAATAAACAAGATCGATGGTCCCCTAGCTAGACTGACCAAGAAAAAACGAGAAAAAAAACAAATAAGCATAATCAGAAACACAAAAGATGAAGTCACATCTGACCCTGAAGAAATACAAAAGATCATTAGAGACTACTATGTACACTTGTATGGAAACAAACTTGAAAACCACAAGGAAATGGAGGACTTTCTGACATCACACAATCTACCTAGGTTGGAACAAGAAGAAATTGAGACCCTAAATAGACCAATTACAATCAAGGAAATCGACTACGTAATAAGAAAACTTCCTACAAAAAAAAGCCCTGGTCCAGATGGCTTTCCAGCAGAATTCTACAAGACATTCAAGGAGGAGCTGATACCAATCCTACTGAAGGTATTCCAGGCGATAGAAAAAGATGGAACTCTCCCAAATCATTTTATGAAGCCAACATCACACTAATACCCAAGCCAGGTAAAGATCCAACAAAGAAAGAGAACTACAGGCCAATATCTTTGATGAACATAGATGCTAAAATTCTCAACAAAATCCTAGCAAACAGGATTCAACAATACATCTCAAAAATCATTCACCATGACCAAGTAGGCTTCATTCCTGGCATGCAAGGCTGGTTCAACATTCGTAAAACCATAAATGTAATTAAATACATCAACAGATGTCAAAACAAAAACCACATGATCATATCATTAGATGCAGAAAAAGCTTTTGATAAAATCCAGCACCCCTTCTTGATAAAAACCCTTGAACATCTAGGCATACGGGGAACATACCTCAAAATAATAAAAGCCATCTACAAGAAACCTACAGCCTGCATACTCCTAAATGGACAAAAATTGGAACCAATTCCCCTGAATACTGGAACTAGACAAGGATGCCCACTCTCTCCCCTCCTGTTCAACATAGTATTGGAAGTCCTGGCTAGAGCAATCAGAGAAGACGAGGCAATCAGAGGTATTCAAATAGGAAAGGAGGAAGTCAAGTTATCTGTCTATGCAGATGATATGATGGTGTACCTTGAAACCCCAAGAGAATCTGTTAAAGGCCTCCTTACATTGATAAAGGCCTTTGGCAAAGTCTCAGGATACAAAATAAATGTACAAAAGACAATCGCATTTCTCTACACCAATAATAAACAAACAGAAACCCAAATAAAAAACACAATTCCATTCACAATAGCCACAAAAAAAATGAAATACCTTGGCATCTTCCTAACCAGAGACGTGAAAGACCTTTACAATGCAAATTACAAAACACTGCTCAAAGAAATCAAAGCTGACATGAACAAGTGGAAAAATATCCCATGCTCATGGATCGGAAGAATCAACATTGTGAAGATGTCCATCTTACCTAAGGCAATCTACAAATTCAATGCAATACCCATTAAATTACCAATAACATTCTTCTCTGACCTAGAAAAAACAACACAGGAATTCATATGGAAATACAAACGTCCAAGAATAGCCAGAACAATCCTCAGCAAAAAAAACAAAGCAGGTGGTATCACAATACCAGACTTCAAACTTTACTATAAAGCTACAATCATCAAAACAGCTTGGTATTGGTACAAGAACAGGCATATAGATCAATGGAACAGAATTGAGATTCCAGAAGCAAAACCTCAATTCCTCAACCAACTCATCTTCGACAAAGCCCCCACCACCTACCAATGGGGTGAGGAGAACCTATTCAGTAAATGGTGCTGGGAAAACTGGTTGACCACATGTAGAAGACTGAAACAGGACCCCTATCTATCCCCATGCACAAAGGTTAACGCCAAATGGATCAGAGACCTAAATGTAAAACCTCAAACCATAAGAACATTAGAAAAGGAAGGAAATACTCTCATGGAAATCGGAACGGGCATCCAATTCCTGTACAAAACCCGAAACCCACAGGACTTAAGAGAGAAGATAGACAATGGGACCTTATTAAACTGACAAGCTTCTGCAAAGCCAAAGAAACCATCAAGAGAGTAGGGAGACAGCCTACAGACTGGGAAAAAGTATTTGCCAACTCTAGGTCTGACAAAGGCTTAACATCCTGGATCTACAAGGAACTGAAACGCACTGAAAAGAAGAAAACAAGCAACCCCATTATAAAATGGGCAAAAGATATGAACAGACACTTCACAAAAGAAGACATTTGAGCAGCCAACAAACACATGAAGAAATGCTCAACCTCACTAATCATCAGGGAGATGCAAATCAAAACCACACTGAGATATCACCTAACTCCAGTCAGAATGGCAATTATCAACAACTCAAAAAATAACAGCTGCTGGAGAGGCTGTGGTGAAAAGGGAACACTTCTACACTGTTGGTGGGAGTGTAAGCTAGTGCAACCTCTGTGGAAAGCAGTGTGGCGATTCCTGAAAGCTCTAAATATTGACCTTCCTTATGACTCTGCAATCCCCCTACTGGGAATATACCCTGAAGAACACAAATCACTCTATAAAAAAGATACCTGTACACGTATGTTTATCGCAGCGTTATTCACAATAGCAAGAACCTGGAAACAACCATGCTGCCCATCAAAAGAGGACTGGATTAAAAAATGTGGTACATATACACGATGGAATACTACGCAGCCATGAAAAAGAACAAAATCATGGATTTCGCAGCTACCTGGATGGAACTAGAGTCTATAATACTGAGTGACCTCTCACAGAAACAAAGATCAGAATATCACATGTTTTTACTCATATAATGGACCTTGAACATCCAATGTAATACTATAAGAAAATGACTGATGGTACTGGGAAATTATGGGGGGGGATGGGATTAACAGTAGCTAATATCTATCTGGGACTGGGAACACACCTCTTATCAATAGGGTGCCTGAATGAAACGTAATTGTACACCTAACCCTTAACTGTACCCTACAAAACGATAATAAAAAATACTGATTATATAAAAAAAAAGAAGGTTTACTGAATAAAAATATATTTTAGCCACTAAAAAAAAAAAAAAAAAAGAAATTCCAAGGTCTATATCTTTACGAACTTTCTATGTGGTTGGTCAGATTACATAGAAAATATACACTGCCTCCTGTTTTTATTCCTGACTGTCAGTGAGAGGAGAAATCTGAGCAGGTGTCTCAAATTTAGTATGTAAACTTTCATTTTCTCTGCCTATTGTCTGTATAGGGTCACTTCTGTCAATTCTTTCAGGTGTGCCCCATTTGGAAGGTTTTTTTAAAGATACATAAAATAATCCTCCAGTCTGCAGGAGAGGCAGTCTGAAATGTAACTCTTCTTGAACAGATGGAATAAATGTTCCTGCTTTTAGCCCCACTCTTACCCTGAAATTACACATATCCCAAGGAGCCAATTCCTGTGCCTTTGGGGGCTTCTGCTAAATAGTGACGATTCTCAAATATATTCACACAGGATTACAGTTCAGCCTTTTTTCAGGTCTGCTGAATCATTTATCTCTTCTCAATTGGGTTTTAGCTTCCAACTTTGTGTGATTTTTTTTTTTTGCCTGCTCTCCCATTCTCTCTGTGCTATAAAGATTGTGCTTTAAAATATTTTATTGTCTATATAGACCAGTTTTTGAATGGAGACAAGTTAAATACATGTTTTCAAATCACCGTCTTTAAGCATAAATCTTACTGACTTTTAATTTTTGAATGGGAGAATACGTTGTTAATACATAATAGCATAAGGAAGACATAAGTGAAGCCACATTCATGTTTAGGTGGAAATGGTACAAGGACTAGAGATTAGGCAAGGAATGGTAGGGATGGGGGATGTTGATCAAACTCAGTTTTACCCTGAATTGTACCCCACATATTTAAAATAAAAAATGATCCATTACCATGAGAGTGGTGTGGTATCTCTTGGTAGCAATTTAAAATCTTAGGCTGAGTGTACCTGCCTTTCTAAATATCTTTTTGGTGGTGCATATTCAAAGATAGGTTGTTTTTTAATTTCTAAAAACCATGAAGCAAAATATTTAGGCTGAGTAGAAGAGTAGATGGAGGCCATGCTGTGGCAATAGGGTGGAAGTTTGCTGAGCACTTTCACATGGCTCTTGTTGCTATGGAAACAATGGCCTTTGTACCACCTATTATGTTTAAAATAACCCCTTGTGTAATAGTGGTGTAAAACAAAACCGTCTATGAAACAGAATCATCAGAGGGAAGCTACCTTAACACATTAGAAATCTGCAATAGGAGTGGGCTAGCATTTTGGTTTTCAGCGGATGCTAAATGTAGTAAGTGGTGACCATCTGGTTATCAATTCTCAATTCAGTGGAACCCATAGGATGAGAATTCACCTTATACCTGGCCATGAATGATATACTTTTTAACATTTATCAACTGTTTACTATATCTCAGGCACCATGATACACATTTTTGTTTCATGTCTTCTTGAGTCTACAGAAAAACCCAATATGATAGTTTAATTTCTTAACTAATGAGGAACTTGGGCTAAAGAGGTGAGGTGACTTTGCCCAAAGTTGGCCTAACTTTTTCTATCCTTGTTATGCCTGGCTGTGGCTTCCTGTGACCTGATCCATTTAGCAAGTTGATGTCCTTACTTATTCTGAATTTCTTCTGAATAATTGGTAAATGAGTAATAACTCCATACCCTAGTCATTTTTGAGGTCAGGGACGAGTCTATATAGGCATGCATTTGTAGAACAAACTAGATTTTCAGGACTCTTTTGGTTGGGTGTATGCACTTGTCTATGATGGGGTTGTAACAACATTCCCTATTTTTGTTTCCCACAAAATGCAGAGAGTTCAAGGACTGGACTTATTTGTGTAGGCTATCATTGCTCACATGTTGTTGCTGTTGTTTTGTGTATAGGCAACAAGGATAAGTTTGGATGGTATTATGGTTGTGTCTCCCCAAATTCATACATTGGAGTCCTAACTCCCAGTACCTCAGAATATGTCTTTATTTGGAAATAGGGTCTTTGTGGATGTAATCATGTTAAAATGAGACCCAATATGATGGTGTCCTTTTTAAAAAGGGAAATTTGGCCAAAGAGCAATGCATAGAAGGAAAATAATGTGAAGACACATTGTGAGAAGACAGATATCTTTAAGCCAAGGGGAGAGACCTGAAACAGATCCTTCTTTCATGGCCAATGTATACTCTTGTGTGCACATGTACAAACAGTAGAGGAATGAGGCGGGGGCAGTCATTATTGTTATGTTGAAGAAATGGTAAGAAGGAAGTTCAGAGTGAGTTGTTTGGAGACAGTGACACGAAGCTGTAGATTTAGGGATGAGCAGAATTTTGGTTGGTGATTGGGAATGGGGAATGGGAGAAGGGTATCCTAGGCTGAGAGACAACTTGTAGAATGTCACGAGTGGGTGGGTGAGGGAGAGAACAAACAGTGTGCTCACATCACTCCTCACTGCTCACACATTTGCCCTGGCATCACACGTTTCTGGCTCTGTGTAGTCCCTCCTGAACTCCTTTTTCCTCTCCTGTTCCTCATGCTAAGCACTTTTCAAGGGTCACTTTCTAGCCCAACAATATTCTCTTTTTATTACTTTTGGGAAGTTTTTAAAAATATCATTCCATGAAACATCATCCCTCCCTGGACTCCCATGTATGAATCTGCAACTGCGATGTCTCCTCTTGTCTGTCGTGTCGATTCTTGTCTCTGGCATTGGAGGTTCATAGCCCAGCACCAGCTTAAGCCTGAGCTACCCAAACTACACCCATCACCTTGCCTTCAAAACTGTTGTCTAGATCCTGTATGGTGTTTTATAGCCTCACCATGAATCAGTAACCTGGTCCTAAAACGCAGAGTGATCTCTGACCCCTCCTGCCACCTTGTTAGGATTCAGGCCAGACTGACAGTGTTATTCTCTAAATTCCCATTGTTTCTTTTCCTTGAAATTGTAAATGTCCGTTGTCTGTCTGCAACCTGAAAGCATTCCTCTCCCATTTTACAAACATGTCAAAAATTACTGACAGTGACTAAAATAATACCCGTTAGGTTCTTCTACACCAGGAATGTCATTAGGCTGGACTCATAATAAACAGCAAATCTCCTGCTACTTCTTTGTTAATCTGGGGCTGAAATTCCCTCCTGAAACTGTCTGTTCTATCCTTTCTAATGAGGAAAAAAACCAAAACATTATCTTGCCTGGATAAAACAGGTACATGATAGAAAATTAGTATTTGGAACCCTTTCCAATAATCTATGAACATGACATCTTCGTTTGTCCCCATTCTTTTTCTACAGAAATTTTTGGAGTAATTGATGCTGTAACTACCCTCATTTTGATGCAACCCTGTTTGTTTTTATATTACACCATTCTCTCCTGATTTCATTTTTCTCTCTGAGGTCAATTCTAATTCCAACTCTGCTGGAAAATTCACATTCTCTGCTGAAACTTTAAAAGTTTATGTTCCCCTGACTTTTGTCCTGGGTCCACTTGTCTTTTTTGCTCTTCAGGGTTTACCAGGGTCTTCTCATTTATCCACATGACCTCCACTGCTACCAAACCCACACATCTGAAGCTGCAGCTCAGATCTCTCTTCTAGAGATTCAACTGCTTCTTTGACACCCCCTCTTAGATTGTCTCATAGATTCCTTAGTCTCAACCTGACAAGCACTGAGCTATTCACCTATTCCTTATTTTTCCTCAGGACTTACATTATTGCTAGAGTTGGGAAAATGTTTGCCACATTTTGCTACCTGAGATGTTAAAGGGATTTATATCTGTTCCAATTTGGTTTATGGCCCCCATAGTTAAGGTCAGCTAAATAATAGGACTCAATAAGTGTCAGAACTAGGGAGAACCCAGTTTGTGCGGGGCCAGCTCCATCTTGGAGCAGCTCTGGAGAAAGGGTCTGCAGTAGTGAGGAGCAGGATTCTAGCCTGGCCATTCTGGAGAGCCCTGTGGCCCTGGGACTTATGGTCATCTCTCTTAAGCCCTCCCCTAATTTATGCATCAAGAGTTCTTTGGAGTTCTTTGTAGTGCTCTCGGCCCTATGCTTGTCATAGTGCAGGTGCAAGTCCAAGAAGTTGGGCAGATTGTAAAAATATTGAACACCTGTGAAGGCATAGGCCCTGCGGAACTGAAACAACAAGGGCTGTTCAGAACCTGCAGCCTACCCCACCTACAACGTTCCACACAGAATCCAGCCTTATGACCAAACCCTCACTTTCCCAGTAGCAGTTTTCATTCAAAATGAATCGATATACAGATCCCTCTCCGTGGCAAGACTTAAAAATGCTATGATGATTGGTGAAAGTACACTCCCCAGTGTATCTCCTGCCTAGGGAGCCCCCTTCCATTCGTCCTTCCTGAGTTTGGGTTGAAGGAGTCTGTGTACATCTGTTAGACTAGTGATGGCTGGCATGAACAAGTCATGTGGATCACGGGCACTTCTTCACTGGCTCTTGTAACTCACTGTGCTGGCTCTTAACAGCACACCTCTGGCATAGGTGACAATATTTCCTGAGGAAACAGAGGCTGAGCGTTACTTAATATATCCCAAGACACACAGGGAGCAAATGACCTCACTGGGACCTAAGCCTAGGTCTGTGGACTTCAACGTCACGTCTTGACTTCAGCCTCACATCTTGACTTCACCCTCGCGTCTTGATTTCGCCCTTGTTATCAGATCTCACCGAACTTAACTCAGGCTATTGCTTCCTTTGAAAGGCACAGCACAGACATGAGTGGACAGGAACACTTGACTGTCTCAGCATGCCTCCTACTTACCTCACAATCATGACAGCACCTGTCTCCAGCACCATAATAAGGTACCCCATGAGTGATGGCCAGTTGTGGCAGTCATGATTTCTATTTCACGTGGTGGGAAGAGGCAATCCTTTGTAGCTTCTCTCCTTTAGTTGGCATCTGCTCTGCTCATCAGGGGCTTGCATGATACAGGGTTTTAAATCCCAAGATTTAGAGTTAGCCAAACTTTGCTTGATTGCTAGCCACACCACCTGATAAGTGTGCCTGACCTTAGACCAGTCACTTTCACCTGTGCATCCAGTAGTTGAGCAAATGTTGATGATTTTCTTGTGTATGGCCCCCACGTACTGTTTTATGCTTCAGAAGGGGCACAGTGGTGGTTTCTACTCTCACAGAGGTCACAGTGCTGGGAGGGAGACTGAACAGTAAGCAGAGGAAGGTTCAGGAATGCCTTAAGAGAAAAATGGGCAGGGCTACGAAGGTGCAGGCAGGAGTTAACCTCCTTCCCACCCACTGCCCCTTCTTGAACAGCCTCATGCTTCCCCACTAATGACTATCTCCTCTATCCATAAAAGCCACTCCAGATACCACCTTCTCTACAGATTTAGTCTATTGTCTGTGAGCCTTGACGACGTCCCATACCTCTCTTAAAAATGTGCTCTCTAGCTCATATATTACACCTTATTTTCCATGGAACCTGCATGTCTGATTCATGTTTGTCCCTCACTGCTCAGTGCTTGGCACAGGAAGGAGTTCAGTAGATTTTTATAGATTTCAACTGGGAATGTGCTCTGAAAATGAACTGCCATTCCCATAAACTTCCTCTGGCACGAAAATTAAATGCAGACCTTGCTAGAGGCAGAATGCATTCTGTTTGGAAGTACACCTCAACTTCAAGAAATATGACACAGTGTCTTCATGACTTCAGCTTGTGACCACATGGGATCCTAATGGCATTTGTAATACTAGTTATTTTTTTGGTGATGCACTCATAATTTTTCTCACTGATCAGATTGATCTGGGCAGACAAATGTAAGTATCTTCCCATGTAATGAGAAAATTAATTTAACTGCAGACATTTGTTGAACAAAACATTACTAGTGAAAGCCACTTTTTTTTTTTTTTTTTTTTTTTGTTGGAGTCTCACTTTGTCACCCAGACTGGAGTGCAGTGGCCACTCCCAGCCACTGCAGCCTCGACCTGCTGGGCTCCGGCGATCCTTCTGCCTCAGCCTTCCAAGTAGCTGGAACTACAGGCGCGCGCTACCACGCCCGGCTCATTTTTGATTTATTATAGAGATGAGGTCTCACCAAGTTGCCCAGGCGGTTCTCAAACCCGTAGGCTCAGGCAATCCACTCACCTCAGCCTTCCAAAGACATGGGATTACAGGGAAAGCCACATTCAATCACAGTCAATCACAACTAGTTGATTTTCCTTTCTTCCTTCACCAAGCATAGCAAGGTGAAAACTTTGATAATGCAAGGCTGTCTTTGGAAATCTAGAAATCTTCATGCCCTTGTTTTCTTCCTCCTGAAGTTCCCCCAGCAAAGCATGTGGCATTCCCCCAGCAAACCATGTTCCACTCTATGGCATCCTGAAAGCTTTTTAAAATGACAGCTCTTGATGCCCCCCCTTAAGTCAGATTCTCACTTTGTCATCCAGGTTGAAGTGCAATGGCACGATCACAGCTCACCACAGCCTCGACCTGCTGGGTTCAGGTAATCCTTCTCCCTCAGTCTCGTGAGTAGCTGGGACTACAAGTGTACCACTACCTGGCTACTTCTAAAATTTTTTGTAAAGAAGAGGTCTCACTATGTTGCCTAGGCTGGTCTCAAAGTCCTGTACAAAAGCGATCATCCTGCCTCGGACTCCCAAAGTGCAGGGATTATGGGCATGAGCCACCACATATGACCTTGATTCCCATTTAACTGAAAGGACTTCAGAGGGAGTGTGGTGCGTCCCATGTTAGAGATGGATTGTGCTCTTCATGGAAAGAGCAGGATGGCTCTTAGAAATAGAAATCTGTACCTGTTCCTCCAACAGCACAAGGCAGCACAGGGTTCTGGTCGATGTATATGTGAAAGGAATCAGCACCCCCCATTCATCCTATGCATTTATGTTCCCATGTTAGAAATTTGTACTTTATAGAGAGCAAATGTTCTGTAAAATATAAAGCACTATACACAAGAAAATACTATATGTATGTGTAAGTAAACTATATGTATGAAAATATTATATGTATGTATATGTATAAGTGCTATATGTACCTATAAGTAAACAGCAGGAAAAAGTTGCTTCTAATAAAATGGCTGGAAAGCCAATTCTAAAACTGAATTGTCAGATGCATCTTAAGTATTTATGTCACTGTGATAATAACCGCATCAGTCTTGAACCAAGCTGAGTATGTCTTTCAAATATGCTGATATATACAACGTTCACATATTCAAAATAGCCACTAGTTGGGAAAAGGAAAGTAAAGCACAGTAAACTTGAGGAGCCTTTCGTCTTACTGAATGTGAGCCATGCAGTAGTGAGGTCAGTTCTGTGTGGTGTGATCAGATCATCGTTCAGGCCAGCATATCTAGAATCAGCTTGATGACATTTCTGCTTAGTATTCTATTTTCCTAAAATTTATCATTTAGTTAAGCCTATAGATATTGACAAAATGATTTTTAAATGCCAAACACCATAATCTTTATGGAGAAAAATAAAACTACTTAATGGATGCACATGGTTAGAGGGAAAAGATCTCTCAGGGATCCACCTCGGTGTCTCATGTGAATGGGGTCTCAGTTTCAGTGTTTGAACTGACCTTCAGGTAGTGCCTTTCTGTTAAGAGTTCAGAGGATATTGGAAAGATAATTGAATCTAAAACATGGATAAAACAGGAAGCTCTTCCTCTCAGGATAGATGGGGAGTAAGGCGAGATAAAGAAAAATGTAGGAGTAATTACAGTTCTAATTATAAATGTAGTAGGCTAGATTCTAACATTGTCACTAATAACAGGAAAAAATATATATTAAATATTGATAGACAAACCCTTTTAAAAGAACAGCTTTCTTTTTCCCCTCAAAATATCTAAATACCTACCATTGATTACCAGGAAAATTACCAGAATAAACTCTTGGGAATAAGAGAATATTCTTTCAAGTTGTCAGGTTACAAGGTAAAACAAAAGAAAAAATCTCAATACTTTTTTTCTTCATTTTTTGATTTGTACAATTGAAAGTATTTCTCATCGCAAATTAATATTTACATCTATCATGGGGTCTGAAAGCATTTTTCATATAGGCATAATAATAAAGGATCATACACCTTAGCCTTAGGCATCTCAGAAGAAAAAAAGTTAAAATGTTGGGCATTGCAGAAAATGTCTGACTAGTCTGAATGCTTGATTTTAAGAGGTCAGGTTTATTTTCTATCAGGATGGAAATTACTTTGGGGCATTTTTTTCAGTATGCCAGATATGGAATATACATTTGAGAAGGCATAAAACTGAACAATTTTCTTCAAAAAGTGCCTGACAAGGGCCATGTCTCATTGGTTGTTATGCCCCAATGCCAAGCCCAGTGCTTGACGCAGAATTTGTGTTATTCAAGGGTTGTTGAGTCACTTGATGGTCTTTATTTGATGGCTTACTTCTGTCTAAAGCACCCTATATCTGGGCTAATTCTCCAGATTAAACCAAGGACTTTGTTTTTAGGGGCCGGTACTCTCTCAGTGGTGACTGAATCAGAAAGCGTAGTTCAAGCCAGGATAGCCCCACCTCACATAGTTTTATATGGTTGGGGTTGTAAATCTGGTTGGCTAGAATCACAATATTGCTAAAAGTTGAAAGAAATTATCAAGATTAAAAATGAAACTTATGCAATCATAGCATATATTTAAAACATGACATCAGTTACAATTTTCTTCTTTCCCAACTTAGAGAAGGTATGCAATTTACCCAGAGTATCAGAAAAAAAAATACAAGATTTAGGGCCTGATGAACCTGGGTTTGAACCTTATTTCATACTTTTGCACTAGTTAGTGGTCTTCTCTGTGCTCAGTTTCCTCACCTATAAATGATACCTATGCTAATAACTACCTCCCAGGACTGCGGTGAGTACTGCATCTCTACTGGACAGCTTCCCCCTACCCCTTTCCTTGGTTCCCCTTATTCCCCGAACTCTTTCCTGGGAGGTTGTTTAGAAAGGATTCTATCAGTGGGCTCTTGGGCCTTTTGGCATTCATTGGGTTTGTCTGATGGGGATCCCGAAGGAGAGTTGGAGAAAGGGAGGGAAAAAGTAAGGACTGGTACCTATTTTCCTGGCTTCCTCCCTGTGTGTCACTTTGCCCTGACTGAGTCTCTTGGTAGAGTTCACAGCTTTTCTCAAGAAGCCATTGCCTCATGACTATTGATCTGTCCAGGTTCCAGTAACTATTCCCCCCTTACTCCCTTTCCTTTGGATCTAGGATGACAGTAGCTGCTACTAGCACTATCTCTGGTGGTCTCCCTGTAGCCACCTGTTTGTCAATGTCCCTTTGTAAACAAATCTTTGTCAAATTATTCTAGTTTGTGTGCATCATCTGTTTCCTGTCTGAGTCTGAATGATACTACATGCTTAGACCAGAACCCAATACACAGTGGGTTCTCAGTGTATGGAACCTGTGCTGGTAGAAGTAGTAATGGAGTGGTTGTGGTTGCAGTGGAGGTGATGGTGCTGGTATTTCCAAAGCCATGCAGCCAATCACATGCAAAGTCAGTGGGAAGTATCACTCTTCATCCTCCACTTTTTTCCACCTATTGCTCTCTAGCTGTCCAGGTTGGAGAGGGAAACGGATGGTGGAGATTTAACACCTTGTCCTTTGTGACCACAGAGTGGAGCAAACTCCAAGCAGATCCTGTCCTATATCTGGTGCTCTGTGTGGTGTTTATGCCTACCCTAGACAGCTAAAAAAGTGTAACAAATCATTGATAATTTACTTGAAGGTTATCATCATTATTATTATTTTTTTTAAAAGCAGGATTTATTGAGGACAGAAAAGCTCCCACAGTGGAAGGGGACCCAAAAGGGTTGCCCGAAGGTTACTATTATAAATAAACCAGTGTCAGTTTACAACAGTATTTGTACAAAGGCCCAGAAAACAAGAATTGAAAAGACATCCAGGAGTCCCTGGGCCTGGGCCTAGATCTGTCTCTGAGTTGTAGCATGACATGGGAGAGTCACTTTGAGTATGTTCCTCAATGTGGTATAATAAAGAATATTGAAAACTGAACACATCAGAAATGGAAATTTTCAGTGTATAATAAATTATTAAAAGTAATTTATTATACACTGATGACCTTTACTTTTCTTATTATTCATTTTGGTGGAAAACGTAAAAGAATCTCCATAGAAGTATTTATTTTATTTCATTTCATTTCATTTCATTTCATTTTCTGAGTTGAAGTCTCACTCTGTCGCCCAGACTGGAGTGCAGTGGCCCAGACTGGAGTGCAGTGGCATGCTCCCGGCCACCACAGCCTTGACCTGCTGGGCTCCGGCAATCCTTCCGCCTCAGCCTTCCAAGTAGCTGGAACTACAGGTCCTCGCTACCACGTCCGACTAATTTTTTGATTTATTGTAGAGATGAGGTCTCACCAAGTTGCCCAGGTGGTTCTTGAACCCGCGGGCTCAGGCAATCCACTCACCTTGGCCTCCCAAAGTGCGGGATTACAGGCTGAGCCACCAAGCCTGGCCTAGAAGTTATTTTATAATGTCAATTGCAATATTTTCTTTTTTTTTTTTTGAGTTGGAGTCTCACTCCATTTGCCCAAGTTGGAATGCAGTAGCACGCTGGCGGCCACTACAGTGTCGACCTGCTCAGGCGATCCTTCTGCCTCAGCCTTCCGTGTAGCCAGAACGACAGATGCGTGCTACTATGCCCGACTGATTTTTTTATTTATTGTAGAGATGAGGTCTCATCAAGTTGCCCAGGCTGTTCTGAAACTCGTGGCTCAGGTAATCCTCTCACCTCGGCCACCCAAAGTACTGGGATTACAGGTTGAGCCACCGTGCCCAGTCCTTTTTTTCTCTCTTTCTTCTTTTTTCAAGTTAGAGTCTCACTCCGTCACCCAGGCTGGGGTGCAGTGGCAATTTACGGCCACCCCAGCGTTGACCTGCTGGGCTCAGGCGATCTTTCCACCTTAGCCTTCCAAGGAGCCGGAACCGCAAGCACACACCACCATTCCTGGCTACTTTTTTGATTTATTATAGAGATGAGGTCTTGCCAAGTTGCCCAGGCTGTTCGCGAACCAGTGGGCTCAGGCAGTCCCCTCATCTCAGCCTCCCAAAGTGCTGGGATTATAAGCTTAAGCCACCACGCCCAGCCAATTGCAATATTTTATACAAATATGCATAGACTATTTTCCTCATGCTTTGGAGAATTTTTACTGGGTGGTAATACAACCATAAAACATTTTTTGGTAAACAAATTTAGAAAACAGTTAGAAAAGGTAATGGAAAGTTATTTTCAACAATTTTGATCAACTTTTTACCTGCCCTATTTGATGTAGTATGCTTTGGGTTTTTTGCTTGTTTATGAAATGACGGTGTTGTTCTCACTATTAAGTGAAGACAAGAGTCTAAAAGAGAAAACCTTTGAAGGTAGCATGTGAGCATTGAATAAGTGGAAGTAGGAGTCACTAGACAACATCTGGGGTCACTCATAAAAAGATACACCTTAATACAATTGTCTTGGTTTGGCAGTGTTTAGATGGCAGTCACAGGAATGCTGTAACTTGCTTGTGACTGGAAGTCAGTTGGGCATTGCTAGGGCATTCTTGATGTGCTTTTGTATGAGATAAGGTATGTGAACTGGACAAACACTGGAACAAGAATCTAGTCTCTTGTCCTGTTTGTTATATTTTTATTTATTTTTATGTATTTTTCCATTATTGAGTTGTTTGAATTCCTAAAGAGAACAAGACAAATGTCAACCTATAGGAGAACTCTCTATCTTGTCTTCTCTATCTTGGGCCCTTTCTTTTCTTTAAAAACAAAAACAAAAAAACATGTCTAACTCTTTATTTTGAAATATAGATTCACAAAAAGTTTCAAAGGTACATACTGGTATGCCTTGTGTATGATTCATCCAGGCTACCCAAATAACACAATCTTCAGTACACTATTACAGTACACTATCAAAACTAGAACATTAACATTGATACAATCCATGGTGTAATCAGATTTCACCACTTTTCTTTTGACTATTCTCCATCCTTTGTATTTCCATGTGAATGTTGTAATCATCCTGTTAATTTCTATTAAAAAGACTTTCTGGGAAATTGAGTTGAATCTACAGATGGATTTGAGAAGAACTAACATTTTACAATACTGAATCTTCGAACTCATAATAAAAATATATGTCTCCATTTATTTCATTATGTCATTAATTTATCTCTGCAATGTTATAGAATGAATTTTTCCTGGGTTTATTGAGGTATAGGTATAGTTAACAGATAACAATTGCATATATTTAATCATAAAATGATCACTATAATCAAGCTAATTGACATATCCATTTTAGGAATTATTGTTTTATTTTTTAAGGGCTACATTGTAATTATACTTATTGAGTGCAATTTAATATTTTGATATATATGTCATCTAATGTTCAAATCAAAGTAGTTAGCATATTCATCACCTCATGCATTTATCATTTCTTTGTGGTGAAATAAGTGACATTTAAAATTGCACTGTTCTTAACTTCAACTTCCAGTTGTTCACTGCCGATATATAAACACATTTGAATTTTGTATGTAGATCTTGTATCCTGCAACCTTGCTAAACTCAATTATTAGTTGCAGAAATCTTACAGATTGACTGTTCTACATAATCTTTCTTGTAGTCTTTGAAGAAAGACACTTTTACTTCTCTTTTTCTAAATATGATGGTTTTTCTCTCTGGTTGCACTGGACAGAACCATCAGTACAAAGGTGAATAACACCCACCCTGGATACACACATCCTTCAGTCTTAGGCTATAGTATCCTCATGTATTTACACAAAATAACTTTTGGTCTATGAGTACGGCTTCCATTTCCCCTTACACTGGGAAAATCCATGTCGGGATATTCCATTTACTAACATGAACATAGACCCCTAATTTGAAAGAAGGCCAGGATACCCAGTAAAGAAAGTTTATTCACTGAAGTTTTGACAGACTGAAGGCCATGATTTCAGACTGCAAAAAGAAAACTGAAAAGGCTTATATGGACACTGGGGAAAATAACATGAATTGAAAAGTTGCCTGGCAGTAAGTGGCCAAAAAGTAAATGGTCTTTGTAAAAGAGATTTTTTAGGGCCAGACATGGTGGCTCATACCCGTAATCCCAGCATTTTGGAAGGCCAAAGCGGGAAGATCACTTGAGCCCAGGAGTTCGAAACCAGCCTAGGCAGTATAGCAAGACCTCATCTCTACCAAAAATCAAAAAATTCGCTGGGCATGTGGCACGCACCTGTAGTCCCAGCTACTCAGAAGGTTGAAGTGGAAGGATTGCCTGAACCCAGGAGGCAGAGGCTGTAGTGAGCTGTGATCATGCCACTGCACTCCAACCTGGGTAACAGCGTAAGACTCCTAACTCAAAAACAAACAATAACAACAACCGTTCTACCATATGCCCTCCAATAAAAAGGTTTTTGAGGGGAAGAAAACTCAATGGCATTGTATAGAAATTGTGACATGTGGAGGTGGTAATAAAAAGATAACACAGTTTTTACTGTTATCCTTATATTAAAATTCTCTTTAGAACATGCTGCCCTTTATTGCCTGCCCTAGATGCCAGCCATTCCCACTACCCTGCCCTTGGTAGGCTATGGCTCCTTCCCAAACTTCTTAACAAGAACATGTCCTTCTTAATGTTGGGACTGTGGCATCCAAACACCATTATTTTAGTGTGTGGGGAGGAGAGGAGGTTCTGTCAGTGACTGTGTAGGTGAGATTTTTGGTCCTTTTGAGGGCTATCAGTTGCTCCCAACATCAAGCAGTTGACAACACATGCCACTATAAGGTAAGTGCCTGGAGGTGATTTGTCTGCCTTATGGGAAGAGTGTCACTGTCACCCCACATATGTTAAAGATCTTTTTTATCTTCCCTTTTCCACATACACACACTTCAAGATACAACAAATTCTTTTATTCTTCTCCTGTGAGATAAAATTTTAAGGAAATCTGTTTTCAGAGCTCAGTCCACCCCCAGTCCTTTTATATCTGGCTGTCAACCTGTGGGTCTGTTCCCCAACCCTGCCCGACCCTATATCCCTCCCTTCTCAAACATCTGCCTTTTCCTTTCCTTTCCTGCCTCCCCCAAATCAGAGAACAGGTAGTGATACACACAGACATCTGATCTTATTTGTCATCACAGAAGTACTGTATATTTGTCAGGTTTTCCATGAATGACTACTTCTCCTCTGCCTTCTTTGGAGACACTTCAGATGGGCTTAGGTTTCCAATCTCTTGGATTGGATCAGTAACATTCAATGGAGTTTCTTCTTGATTCTCCTGTTGATTTGGATTTCTTTTCTTCTTCCCCCTGTATTATAAGACTGTTATTTGTGAATTTTTATTTTTCCTTTCATAATTTTCAAGGGTTGATTTTACTGTCTTGGGTATCTCTTTCACCTAATAAGAAAACAGAAGGAAGCTGGAAAGGTATTAGTTCAGAAGGGGATAGAGACCGCATGACATTGGGGGCTTTAGGGAAAGGAATACAGGTTGAGGAAGGGATTTGTGCCAGAGGACAAGGCAGAGTCCTGGGGTGGAAAGCTACAGGGAAGAAAATTAGAAGTATGGGTAGGGTCATCTTACTTTGCCAGTGTCTTATCAGGTAGACAGGAGAACTTCATCTTTTTTTTTCCCTTTAGTGCTTGATGTTGGCTCCTCTATGTTCATTGGTTCTTCATTGTCCATGCCAGGCTCCTCTAGTTTGTATATTTCCTCAGTCACCCAGTGGACTGTCCCAGAGCTCTTGCCCTCTCTATATATACCCGTGAGGCAGGAAGGAGCAGCCAAACGCTTAAGCCTTGTTTGATCATCCAGGCACTACTCTGGCCAATGGGATGGTGTAGACATCACAAAGCACCACCCCTGACACCTCTGTGGGGGGAGGGAGGGGGAAGGATATGGAGGAGGCCAAGATGCTATTGGTGTTTCAACACCCTCTAAAGATGCATCTTAAATTGACTTACCACCTCTCATCTCTTCATTTTCAATTCTTGTACTTCACATGGAAGGGAGAGGGTGATTTCTTCAAGCCCCTCCCCACAGCCATCTCTATCGTGATTAGTTCTGTTGTCTCCCAGTCCTAACCTTTACCTACTATTTTGGGTTCTCACCTAAAATCCCTCCAAGTTAATGCAGCTACATTTAAGTTTTGATAAAGATGTAAATCATTCCGTTTTCCTCCTAAAAAGACCCCACTTTTTTTGAGTCAGGATCTCACTCTGTCACTCAACACGGAGTGCAGTAGCTTGATCATGGCTCACTGGAGCTGTGACCTCCTAGTGATCCACCCACCTCCACCTCCTGAGTAGCTGAGGCTGCAGGCACATACCACCATGCCTGGCTTATTTTTTTGTTTTTTATTTTTTTAGTAGAGATGAGGTCTGACTATATTGCCTAGACTGGTCTCAAACTCCTGGGCTCAAGTAATCCTCCCACCTCAGCCTCCCAAAGTGCTGGGATTATAGGCATGAGCCACTGTGCCTGGTCTGTGGAGTGGGTTTTACATCAAGTGAAAAGGTGGAGTTATATTCCCTGTATTACTTGCCCAAGGCCTTCTCCTGTGTATTTACTCCATCTCCTTAGTTTCCACTCCCC
This sequence comes from Cephalopachus bancanus, assembly GCA_027257055.1. Classification (NCBI taxonomy): domain Eukaryota; kingdom Metazoa; phylum Chordata; class Mammalia; order Primates; family Tarsiidae; genus Cephalopachus; species Cephalopachus bancanus. The sequence continues at coordinate 71,060 of JAPVLO010000991.1, read as the reverse complement.
AGTTTTATTCCCCTTCCCTTCGTAGGCAGTCGTTCTAATGCATTTGATGTATAGCCTTTCCTTTGCGTGAGTGATAATGCATGCATTTTATTGTTTATAGGCATTTGTTTTTAATTTATGTAAGTGATAAATTTAATGTTTTACTCAGCCCTGTTTTTAAGATTCATCTATGTATGTCTAATCTTTTCTTCCCATGTAAATGGCTATGTCATACATTTTTTTATTTTGTAAATTTTAGAAAGATATTTAGATTTTAATATTTACTCATGCTCGGGTACATGTTTTGTTTGACTTATTACCTTAGTATGCCATTTTCTTTGGAGTGACTGTAAATAGTATCATGTGTTTAACTTTGGTTTCCACATGTTCATTGTTAGTATATAGAAGTGTGATTAGTTTTTTATTCTTTTATGTATTTATTTATTTTATTTATTTTTTTTTTTTTGAGTTGGAGTCTCACTCTGTCGCCCAGACTGGAGTGCAGTGGCTGCTCCCGGCCACCACAGTCTCGACCTGCTGGGCTCCGGCGATCCTTCCGCCTCAGCCTTCCGAGTAGCCGGAACTACAGGCGCATGCTACCACGCCCGGCTGATTTTTTGATTTATTGCAGAGATGAGGTCTCGCTGCCCAGGCGGGTCTCGAACCCACGGGCTCAGGCAATCCACTCACCTCAGCCTCCCAAAGGCGCGGGATTACAGGCTGAGCCACCGAGCCCGGCTTATTCTTTTATTTTAAATATATTTTATTGTGTTTAATTGGGGTTTAAAATATGATGTTATAAGTCATGAATTTAACAGCAACCTGGATGGAATTAGAGTTTATAATACTGAGTGATCTCTCACAGAAACAAAGATCTGATTATCACATGTTCTCACTCATAAGTGGACTTTGAATGACTACCGTAATACTATAAGAAAAGGATTAATAGTGGCAGGAAGCTATGGGGGGCAGGGAGGGGCAGGAAGGTGGGATTAACGGTAGTCAATATCTGTCTGGGGAAGGGGGCACACCTCATCAATAAGGGTACCTGCACAATGAATATTTGTATACCTAACCCTTAACTATAACCCACAATTTTAAAATAAAAAAATATATAAAAAATAAATAAAATAAACTTCTTAATTTCAAATAAAATAAAATAAAATATGATGCTATGGGACACATATAGATACTAAAATGGTTACTATAGTGAAGCAAGTTAACTTATCTACCAGTTCACTATTTACTTATGAATTAACCACCTTATAGGGATGGCTGTGGGGAAGAGCTTGAGGGTCACCTTTTCCCTTCCATGTCATTCATGAGAATTTGAACATTAAGAGATGATGAGAGCTGGCAGGTTACTTTGGTACCCTGCTTTAGAGGGTGTTAAAGAAACACTCCCTTTTACCAACCAAACCATCATGACCTCCCCAGGATGCTACCGCCATGGATGTGTCAGGAGGAATGTTTTCTAACGTTTATCCTCCCCCATCCTCCACATTTAGCCACCAAGGACTATTGGTAATATTTCCTCATCATCCAGAAGAGATGCAAATATAAGGAGGTAGGCATCTTGGAGTAGAACATAGGGATACTTTGTTATGACTGAAGAGAATTGCCCACCAGAAGAGACTAGCACACACATACAACAGCTATCCATAAGCACACAACAACCAAACCCACACACTAAAGAATGGAAGGAAAGGAAGACCCTCCCTCAACCCCATAAATCCAAGATCAGAGACAGGGCAAGGTAAGATGTCCCTTCTAGTGTTCTTCCTCTTTTTCCCATAGAGCGCCCCAAGATTCCTACCCTGTTCTTTCCTGGCACAAGCCCCCTCAACTCACACCCCTTCTTATAAAACCTCCTTCTTGTTGCCCTTCTCTTCCTCAAAACTAATGCCATTCTGGGCTCACTTTGTTGCCCTCCCAGGTGCAGAAGAAAACCAGGAAGGGGAGAAGTCCCTTTCAAGGGAGTTTGAGAAAAATAACAGCAATATTTTTTTTTTTTGAGTTGGAGTCTCACTCTGTTGCCCAGACTGGAGTGCAGTGGCCGCTCCTGGCCACCGCAGCCTCGACCTGCTGGGCTCCTGCTATCCTTCCACCTCAGCCTTCCAAATAGCCGGAATTACAGGCATACGATACCACGCCCGGCTGATTTTTTTAATTTATTGTAGAGATGAGGTCTCGCTGCCCAGGCGGGTCTCGAACCTGCGGGCTCAAGGCAATCCACTCACCTCAGCCTCCCAAAGGCGCGGGATTACAGGCTGAGCCACCGAGCCCGGCTAGCAATATTACTCTTCCACAATAAGCTTAATAAGAAAGTGAATGAAAATCAGAGCAGGACCAAGAGACAATTGAGAATTCTACTACTCCAGGTAATGACTGGTATAGGGAACTATAGAGGGAAGGATGGAGATCTCAGAAATATCTTTTGTGTCTTCAGTGGCCCTGGTAGTGACTTTCAGTCAACTACATAGAGACCAAATCTTATATAAACAGGAATGGTAAAACAAAATTAACAATTTGTGAAAAGCCTCTCCTTCTAGGGGATATATGTATGTTTCTTTGAGCTCTTTGATGGTGGGGAGTCAGGGAAACAAGGGAAGAAGGAATTGTGTGAGAAGACAGAGGAATGGGGGCCAGACTAGTTAGCCAGATATTGAGGGATTAGGACTGGGTCAGAACCTAGCACTGAAGACAAACTTCCTCAACACATTATCCCACAGGCAAGGAGGAAAAGTGTTTCTGCAGGTATGTAGGGGAGAGGTGGGAGGGGGAATGGAATGCAGGGTGTGGAAGCATAAGGGAATAGATTGCCATAACTCAGATCAGGAGAGGTGTGATGTGTGTGCAGTATCATTCCCACCCAAAAAAGGCAAAGAAATTGTGCTGGGATTACAGGCATGAGCCACCACACCCAGTTCCTTTTAATTTTTTAAAGCAAAAATCATGATATTGCTCTGTGGGGTTTATTACATATGTACATGTAATATATACAGCTATATATAATATATATTTCATAGTATACACAATAAAATTATATATATTTGCAACACTATATGAAAGAATTGTTACCAGAATAAATAACCCTTCCAACTTAAATACAAGAATATGAATAGCCCAATCAAGGGTTCGCCAGTGGATTCATAGGAAAATAAGTCCCAAATAGATAGAGAAGAAGACCATATAAAACGACGTGGAACTGACCTCACACCGCAGGGGAGAGGGAGCAGCCCCAGCCCCAGCCTGCACCTGCCGCCAGCCCCGGGAGGCCCTCGGCGGAAACCTGGGATGCAGCGTGGCTGACCCAGTGCTTCCCTCACTTGCCCGTCGGGGTCTCAGGGAGCCGGCGGGTTCGGCCCGCAGGACACAACCGCAGGTCGGCAGAAAGCAGGGGGCCTGCCTCTGCCCGCAGTCAACAGGGGCACCCTCAGGAAGACTGAGATACCCGCCCCCATGCCGGAACGCAGAGGAGGCCCTGCGGAAACGTGTCCGGGGGCCCCCACCGTCAGCCCTGGAGACCGTGGGCCGAGCCCCGCCATCCTCGGGTCGGTGGTTCGAACCAGAGGTCTCTGGGAGGTGAGAATGGTCCGAAGAAGCCAGCCTCAGGCCCACAGAGACGGGAATCCCAGACCCCAGCCTGGATTCCAGTGAGGATTCTGGGGAAGGACTAAACGGAGCTCCCGAGACAGAGGCCGGTAGACTGGGGCCCGCCCCGCCCCGCCCCTGGCCCACTCGGCCCCGCCCTACGCAGCCCCGCCCTGTCCCCGCCGTCCGGCCTATGAAACCCCAGGCAGAGGAGCAGGATGCGACGTGAGCGGACTTCCGCTGTGGGAGTCTGAGGGCGGTGGGCCGTGGTGTGCGGAGTGTGGAATCTGATCGGCAGAAGGAGTCCCTGGTGCTGCCTGGAATCAAGGTAAAGACTTCTTTCTCTCACTCTCTCTCTCTCTCTCTCTCTCTGTCTCATTCTCCCTCTCCTTCTCCGTCCCCCTCTCGTCTCTCTTTTCCCTGGCCCTCGCCCTCACTGCCCTCGCCCTCGCCCTCGTGTCACCGTGTCACCAGTCCGGAGTACAGGGGCACCATTACTGCTCCCTCTCACCATGACACGGGCCTCTTGTGCTCAGGTGATCCTTCCGCCTCAGGCTGAGGAGGAACTGGGATTTGGGGGACGGACGGGGTGGTGGGCCCACCACCACTCCCGGCTGTGTGTGTGTGTGTGTGTGTGTGTGTGTGTGTCTGTGTGTGTGTGTGTGTGTGTACACAGACACGGTCGCGCTATTCTCCTCTGTTGGTCAGCCAACTCCTGGGCTCAGGCAGTTCTCCCGCCGCGGTCGCCCAACGTGCTGGGATTCCAGGCGTGAGCCGCCGTGCCCGGCCGGGTCCAGATCTTGAGGGAGGGCCAAGGAGGCCTCTCCGTGAAGCCGCAGGGGGCTCCACGGAGCGCGGCTTCCGTGGTGGGAAGCCCCTCGACCGGGCTGTGAGGGCAGCAGCACTTCCCACCACCCTCTGCGCTTCCCGGATGGCCATCTGAGGGATACGGGCACCGAGGCCGGAGGGAAAGGTTGGCCGGTAGGCAGAGTGGGCTGGCCCACCCCCAGAGCCCCGGTTGGGAGTCGTTCTGACAACGTCCAGGAAGAGCGAGGGTACTTCCCCAACGGAGGGAAACAGAGTAGGGGCTCCCACGGAAACCCGCTCTGACCCGACTGCCAGCCCTGGGAGACCCCGAGCAGCTTGGCCACGTGTGGTGTATCCTGACTTCCACGGGGGGAATCGGAGAGAAGTGAGGTCTTACCTGAGGGGTACTGCCCCAGGGAAGCATGAAGAGGAGGCCCAGGCCTCGCCGTATATCAAGGTGTGGGTCCCGAGGAAGTCACTACGGGGAGCTGGCACCCCGAAACAAAGGAGGCTTCAGCCCTGTTGTGGCTGTCAGCCCTGGAAGGCGCTAGGCAGGCGTGACCCATGTGATGTGCGGTGCTTCCTGATTTCCGCTGGGCGTGGTCTCAGGGAGGTCGGGTTTGGGCGACCTCGGGTCAGCAAAGGGAAGAGTGCCAGGCTCTGCCAGTAGTCACAGTATGGATCCGGAGCGAGGACTAAGGGAACCTTTCCACACCTGGAAAGATGGGGCCACTCTCCCACTTTGTCCCTGGTGTCAGCCCCGGGAGGCCCTGGGGCACAGTGGGCCCCGTATTATGGGGCCTCACGCCCCCATTTGTGGTCTCAGACGGTAGAAAGCTTGGTCTGCGGGGCAGACATCAGTTCAGCTGAACATCTTGAAAGTTCAGCATGGGGTCCCTGTCCCTGCCCCTGCCAGGCTCAAAATGAGGACCGAAGCAGATGTTACCTCTTCAGGAACCACCTCCTCCCCTGGCCCAGAGTTCAGTGGGCCCTGGCTTTCAGCCCTAGGAGTCCCTGGGCAGGATGTGACTAGGAATGGGGACCAGTCGCTTTCTTCTCATTGGTGTCTAGAGGTCAACAGAGGGGTGAGGACCAGAGGCTTGCTGGGGAAAGATGAAGACCCAGAGTGAGCACTGGGGGATCACGATCCACACCTCAACAGCGGCTTGGGACAGACTCTGGCCTCCCCCTCAGGCCAGTGCTAGGGGGCCCAGGGCTGCACTCATAGTCTGCACTCATAGTCATAGCTCTCCTTCCAGGAGCCCCAGGAACGAGCGGTGAGGGCCTTAATCTGAAGCAGTGTCCTCAGGTCACGGAGCACAGGAGGCCCAGCCAGTGCCAGGAGTCAAGGTGAAGTTCACCTCCTGAATGCATACCAAAGGCCCCACAGCCCCCAGCCCCACCCACAATCATGTCCGCTCTAGAGCCTCGTGCTCTGCCTGCTGGCTCTATCCTAAGGAGCCATTTTACGTCCTCCTTCAAGTTCTCAGGGAGCAGGCTGACCAGGAGGACAGGAGACTCGTCAGGCCCTAGGGAACAACCTGAGGAGAAGACCTGTCAGTCAGCCTTTGTCAGCGCTGCCAAGTGTGAGGCTTCTAACCCTCCCCTTCTTTCCCTCAGGCCTGTGGGATCCCGTTGCCCACGCCCTCCCGCCTACACGCCCTTTAGCTGCCCCTGACACCAGTCATGATGCCCCATGGTCAGAAGAGTCAGCGCTGCGAGCTTGAGCAAGGTGGCCAGGCCCAAAGAGAGGCGCGGGGCCAGGTGGATGCGCAGGTTCCTGTAGCTGAGGAGGGGAAGGCCACAGCTGCCTCGTCCTCGACTCTACTCCAGGGAATCCCAGAGGAAGTGCCTGGTGCTGGAACACTGGATCCTCCTCAGAGTCCAGAGAGATCCTGCTCCTCCTCCTCTGCCGTCAGAGCTACTCCATGGAGCCAATCTAATGAGGGTTCTGGAAGCCAGGAAAAGAAGGATCCAAGCACCTCTCAGGCCTGGCCAGATCCTAAGCCCTTGTTCAGTAACATGCTAGAGAAGAAAGTGGCCGAGTTGGTCAAGTTCCTGAGTGTCAAGTATACGTCCAAAGAGCCCGTCACGGAGGAAGAAATGCTGAAGAGTGTCGTCAGAGAGTACAAGGAGCACTTCCCCGTGATCTTCATGAAAGCCTGTGAATGCATGGAGGTCGTCTTTGGCATTGACGTGAGGAAAGTGGACCCCGTCAGCCGTTGCTATGTGCTCGACAAGACACTAGACCTCACCTACGACGGAAGGCTGAGCGATGACCAGGGCATGCCCAAGACCGGCCTCCTCATCCTCATCCTCGGTATCATCTTCATGGAGGGCAACTGTGCCCCTGAAGAGAGGATCTGGGAGGTGCTAAATAAGATTGGGGTGTATGACGCCAGGACGGATTTCATCTATGGGGAGCCTAGGAAGTTTTTCACCAGAGATCTGGTGCAGGAAAAATACCTGGAGTACCGGCAGGTACCAAACACTTATCCCCCATGCTACGAATTCCTGTGGGGCCCAAGGGCTCACGCTGAAACCAGCAAAATGAAAGTCTTGAAGTTTTTCTCCAAGGTGGCTGGGTATGACGCCACTTCCTTCTCATCCTTGTACAAGGAAGCTTTGAGAGATGAAGAAGAAAAAGCTCAGGCTCAGATTGCCACCACAGATGGTTAGTGCACATTCCAGGGCCAAATCCGATAGCTTCACTGATCCTCAGGTCTGAAACAGATTCTTTACCGTGTATTGTAGGAAGACAGCCAAAATTCGAAGGAGGGGAGGGCCTGAGCGGAGCTGAACACAGTATATAACGCCTCTATGTTCCTGTTCTTTTTGAGTGACTTTGAGATTTTTTTCTTTCTGCTATTTTTCACTGTTTCTTGTAGGGCAAAGTTTGATTCGTTTCAGGGTGTAAGGTTATGGATAACATCGTTCACACTTTTATAGCTGTTGATCAGGCTTAAGAATAAGGACTTTGCAAAAGCAAATTTGGTAATCTCCCACTTTTTGGTTATCCATCACACGATTGTATGGTGTTCCAAGGGAGAAAGTCTGACAATAAAGGACGTACACAGAAAGAGACACAATGGATAGCTATTTACTGGATCACCATATTTCTTAGCCTATTGTTATGTAAAATTAAGTGATGTCTCCTTAGATGCTCTTTGCTTATTCAAGAACATAAAGGAAATTAAATCTTAAATGAAACCATTTTCTCCGTGGCTCATTCTTGCCCCAAACATTCATAGTGATCTGCTCTGGGGAAGGTGCTGTGTTAGGAGTGGGGATCCCAGCTTAAGTAAGACACACCTCTATCCAGAGAATGGTAGAGTCTCAGCGCAGCAATAAGGAAGATGGTGCAATGTCCTCTAAGACGTACAGAACCAGGAAAGGAGGGGTGAGGCGGTAGGGCTTCAGGCGGCAGCAGTTGAATATAAGTGCCCTGAGACAAAGTAGTTTGGGGCTTTGCAAAACTGCCATTCTATCTGTGGGGAGTTACATTTAAGATAGGCTGGGTGCTGGCAGCGGCCAGGCTCTCAAAAGGGGTGTCTTACAGTTGAGAGAAAAGTCTGGAATGGAAAACCACTCTTAGCAGTTCCTTCCTGGGCCAAATGTGGAGGGTGTCCTGCAGTCCTGTCCCAGTACAGTTGAACGGAGAACATGAACTCGGTGTTCTATACACATCAGTTGCAAAGATTTCCTGAAAAAATAGGGAATACTACCATAGCGCAGAAACCCCATATCTGAGAGAGCTTGTGTGTAACGCCTGCCTGTTCCAAAAATGTTGCCTGGAGGTCCAGCAGGAAAAAGATTGGTTTATCTGGACTTAGGGGAGGCACTGATGGTATCAGGTCAGTGAAGAATCTGCACTCCACAAGCAAAGGCCCCTGGGGGTTGTACAGCAAACAGTTGTATAGATAAGCAAGTCACTTAGTTAAATTCCTATCCAAGCCAGTTGTGGTGGCTCAACACTTGTCATTCCAGCACTTTGAGAGGTGGATTTGAGAGAAATGCCTGGGCCCAGGCATTCAAGACCAGCCCAGGAAACTTGGCAAGAACTTGTCTCTACAATGATAAAAAAACAAAAACAAAAAATTAGCCAGCTGGTGGCATGTGCTGCTAGTTCGAGCTACTTGGAAGGCTGAGGCAGGAGGATCACCTGAGCCCTGCAGGTCAAGGCTCTGGTGGCTATGAGTGTGCCACTGTACTCCAGCCTGGGCAACAGAGACTCCAACTAAAGAAAAAAAATTACTATCCAGTGTTTACAATTACATCAATGAAGAGTAACCGATACAGTGCTTTCAACTTTTCTTGGCCACCTGCATCCCATGACCCCTTACTGGGAATATACAAACCCTTCAGAGACCAGCCGTGGCCGGAGGCTGCTCCTAAGGGAGGGGGAGGGGGACACAGTCCGTGCCCAGACGACAGCCCACGACTCCCTTGAAGTGATGCCAGAAGCCACTAGGCTGCCACTATTTTCCCCTGGCCTAGGAGAATCAAGAGCCCACTTCGTTAAAACTGTATTATGATTAGGTTATCTTGGGTGTACTTTGGCCAACTATAAGCAACGACTAAATTTAGTGGGGGGGGTTGTATGTTTATTTTTTGATTCGGGGTCTCTGGCCCAGGCTGGAGTATAATGGCATAATCATGGCTTACCATAGCCTCAATCTCCTGGGCTCAGGTGATCCTTTCACCTCAGCCTCCTGAGTAACTGGGAATACAGGCACGCCATCTCCCCCAGCTATTTTTTAAGATGTTTTGTGGAGATGAGTTCTCGCTGTGCCAGGCTGGTCTTGCACTCCTGGCCTCCAGCAACACTCCCACCTAGGCCTCCCAGACTGCTGGGATTGCAGACGTGAGCCGCCCCCCACCCCCCAGCCAAAAATAGTGTTTAGGATGCAAGACTACCTGGGAGGGAAGGAAGAAGTTAGTCTTTCACTTGAATTCTGGGAGGTGTTAGCTGTATTCAGCCGGGGAATACTAACCAACACTCCAATTAGGCAATGCATTCTTTGAGAGTGAAAATTTACTGAGTTTTGTTTCCAAAACTGTATCTTTGGCAGATTTTGTGTCCAATGTCCCAGGGTACTGCACATTCTCTAAAATGTCTTGGGTTGCAAAGCAAATTCCCAGAGGCAAGGATGGGACATTCTGGGTTGAAATAATATTAGAAACAACGGCTATTTTCCAGGAGCTCAGCTGAGCTGGAGAGAGGACTGAGCTGCTAGGAGGAGACAATTCAAACAAGCCAAAAATGCTAGTTAAACACTGAATCACCGTATTCCAACAGCCCAAATCAGGGCACTTGGGTAATGTTTACCTATTGCAAGAAATCACCCAGAGGACAGGTTGGTAAAGACTTGGTAAATACTTGCAGGAGGGATCCGATCGTGGCTGGTTGAGACAGAACTTTCCACACCCCGGGAGACGTGGGGGAAGGTTGTATACCTCCAGCATGGGCAAGGGAGCAGGACACCAGCAATAGCATTACGTGCAAAGAAGCAGAAACAAAGATGTTTGCTCTCTTAATAACTTCATAATTTGAAGAAATTTGAGCTTTCCTGGCTGTTGCACTCTCTTGGCCTAAGCCTCCGGTCATAACTAAACAATTTCCATACGCGCAGGTGTGTGTGTCTCCAAGGGCAATTTGATCGGTCACAGATGGCCTTAGCCAAGAGGAACAGTGATGTGGGGGGGCAGGGGGTGGTAGTGGGGCATATGTCCTGCATTTACCTGACAATCGCATACCTTTACCAAGATGGTAGAAGCAACAGTGTAACACCAAAGTGCCCGCTCCCCTTGCTCCATTTCTCCCCACAGGTCGAGGGCCAGGTGGATCAGCGCAGACAAGGGGACCACCTCACCGATGAGGGATCCCTGAACAAAAGCCTCCAGCAGTTTTATGGACCTCAGGATGGGGCAGGCAAGGGGGAAGGGTGAGGTGTGGAAAAGTAGGTGAGGAAAAGTGTCTTCCCCCTCCTGCCCTCCTTAAGGAGGCCTCAGCAGAGGCACCTGGGGAAGGTCTCTGCTCAAGGCCTCAGAGTGACTGAGGATTGAAGGCGCTGGGGCAACGGATGAAACTATTGGAAGAGAGTACAGATACAAAGTTCACACAACTCATTTTGAGGATGTTTTTCTGCCCGGTAGTATGACTTTTATTGAAGACGTTAACAAGTTGCAACCGAAATGAATTTGAGCTTCCCTGGTTGCCCTCTCTTGGCCTCGGCCTCAGGTAATAATTAAACAATGCGTGTGTATTTTTGTCCTTCAATCATTATAACAAAACAGTTAGATGTATACTGCTTTCTCCAATTTCTTGATGAGTAAATTAAGTTTGTTTTAGGAAAACACTTTTAACTGGCATGTAATCATAATTGTACATATTTATGGGGGACATGGTGATGTTTCCACAGAGAATGAAGGGTCATCAGATTGGAGCAATTAGCATATCCATCATCTCCAGTATTTATCGTTGCTTTGTGTTGGGAACATTCCATATCCTCCTTTCAACAATTTGCAATGATATATTCTTTTTTACTGTAGTTAGCCTACGATGGTGTAGAATACTAGAACTTGTTCCTCCTCTCTCGCTGTAATTCTGTGTCCGTTAACAAATTTCTCCTTAGCTACCCCCCTTTCTCCTACCCTTCCCAGCCTCCAATAATCCCCTGTTCTACTTTTTACTTTTATCAGATCAACTTTTTTCTAGCTTCCACATATGAATGAGAATAAACAGTGGATAAATCTCTGCTCCTGGCTTAAATCACTTCACATAATGTCCTCCAGTTCCATCCATATTGTGGTGAATGACAGGATTTCATTCGATTTCGTGGCTGAAGAGTACTCCATTTTGTATATTATGGAATTTTTATATATTATATAATAATGTATATTATTTATATATAGAAATCACATTTTCTTTATTCATTTATCTGTTCTTGGATACCTTGGTTAACTCCCTACCTTGGCTATTGTGCATAGTGCTGAAAAAAACATGGGAGTGTAGGTGTCTCTTAGACCTACTGACTTTCCCTTCTTTGGCTAAATGCCAGTAATGGGATTGCTGAGTCATATGCTATTTCCGTTGGTAGTTTTTTGAGGTCCTCCATACTGTTCTCCATAGAATGGCTGTGCTAGTTTACATTCCGCCCGACACTGTGCAAGAGTTTCATTTTCTCCGCATCCCTGCCAGACTTTGTTTTTTGTGTCTTTAAAATACTCATTCTAACTGGGGTGAATCGATACCTCACTGTGTTTTTTTTGGTTTTTTTTTTTCAGTTGGAGTCTCACTCGGTCGCCCAGATTGGAGTGCAGTGGCCACTCCCGGCCACCGCAGCCTCGCCTGCTGGGCTCCGGCGATCCTTCCGCCTCAGCCTTCCGAGCAGCCGGAATTACAGGCATGCGCTACCACGCCCGGCTGATTTTTTGATTTATTGTAGAGATGAGGTCTCGCTGCCCAGGCGGGTCTCGAACCCGCGGGCTCAGACAATCCACTCACCTCAGCCTCCCAAAGACGCGGGTTTACAGGCTGAGCCACCGAGCCCGACTTCACTGTGGTTTGAATTGCATTTCCCTGATAATTACTTGAGTGCGTTTTCACATACTTGGCCGTTTCTACGTATCCTTTTGAGAAATGTGTATTCAGCTCATTTCCCATTTTGTACTCAAATTCTTTGACTTTTTTGCTATTCAGTTGAGCTTGTTATATATTCTGGTTGTTAATGGTTGTCAGATGAATGGTTTGAAAGTTCTTTCTCCCATTTTGGGGTTCTTTCTTCACTTCGTTCATTTTTCAGGACCTCTGGTCTGAACTCACCTACTGTCCCTGCTGTTCCCACATCTCCTAGCCTGAGGCCAGTCTCTTAGCTCTCTAGGTTTATGTGTCTTCTTGGGGCTCCATAATGTCTCTTATGCAACAAAAAGAGGGACCTTGTACCGGGGGACTAAAAGCTGGCCTAAAGAAGGCTGACAACCAGAATGAAAAACATCTTACAGATTGTTTGTGGGCCTTCTTAACCTAGGATTCTCCTGCCTGAGGCACAGTGTTTCTTGAGAGCTGACTGCCCAGCAGCTGGCAGTTCTGTCTAGTCCCAGCACTTTCCCACACTGCCGTGCTTTTCCCCTAGTCATCCCTAGTGTGCACTCCCGTCCAATTTTGAAACCTGGCCTGCTGACCAGCTGATCACTGCTCTACCTTCTGGGGGCTTTGCCCTGCTCTCAAGGAAACAGCCCAGAATCACCTGCCGTCTTTCTGCCACAGAGCATTTCTACTTCCTGCAGAAGTCCTCTGGCTGTCCCATACCTCACCCTGATACAAACAGCTCCATTAATCTAAAGATTTACCTTGGCCAGTGGCATTTAAATGCCTGGTCATTTCCCTTTGGCCTCTTCAACACACTTTCAAAGTGTTTTCTAAATGGGCTGTGAGTAGAGTCTGATTTGCACATAATCTCCCAGTTTGGGGGCTATAACCCTGAAGTTAGAGGACTTTTGAAAGCTACTCTGATATTTGCAGTAGGCTTTTAATGGGATTTCTAATTTGAAACTGGCTCATGAACACAGACACATATGAATGAGCTTACCTAGGCAGTTAAAAGCCAAAGTCTCCTTTATAAATGGTAGGTGAGAAAAGACCAGGGAAATCACCGTGTAAACAAACATCTACTGAGACTGAGTTTCTAAAAACCCCAGAATCCTCCTAAGAGGTGAAAATTAGATTCTGGGAACTAATGCTAGCTGTGATTTTAAAAAGAAAAAGAAATCAATCATCCTTTCACTTTCTGGGGTCTTTATACCTTCCCCACAGGAAAATGCTGGTTTGTCTGTACATATGTTCACGCAAGTTCAGTTATGGAAGCTCAAGCAGATTCACAAGTTAAAATTTTGACCATATATCAAAAGGAAGAAGAGAATTCTCAGCCTATTGCTATTATAGAAGTCATTGCAAAGGGCCATGCAGAAAAATGAGACCGAGTGTAAAGGGGCAAATGCTCCCTTGCACAGGATCTTTTAAAAAATAGATGTTATCCTGTGTTTGACAGCATCTGTCACATAGTAGACGTTTTTAAAAGTGGATGAATTCCAAAGAAAATTTAGCTTTCTCAGAAACTCCTCCAAGAAATGGAGAGGGTGGTGGTTATAATGAATTGTAATTGTTGCCATTTGCTAAGCACCTACTGTGTGGTAGTAGCTTATGAAGAAGTCTACAAGTTCTCATCTGCATCTTGTCTTCCTATCTTTCCTGGGTGGTCTACTTGCAGTTAGGCAGGAGCTACTTCACCATTCCCATGCTTTTTCCTCCATTCACCAGCAAACATGGTGACCTTGTGTTGACTCATGAAGCAACCCAGATCCCTTGGTCACCTGAGAACAGAGAGACCCTGCCAACTGACGTCAGAGAGTATCTGCAAAGAAATAAACTTCTGGTGGGCTAAGCCAATCAATGCAGATTTTGTCTGCTGCACCAGCTAGCAGTTACTTTGACTGAATAATACATAGCTACTCTTTCTGTTTTGAGGAGTATTTAAGTATTTTAACTGCAAAAGTAGTAGTGCCTGTATTCTTATTGTAAAACACTTGAAAAATACAGGTGAATCACAGTTCTCCCATTGACAAAATTCCACCAACACTCAGCTCCTCCTTAGGTAACCATCATTAACAAGGTGGTGAGCATTGTGTTAAAGTTTATTCTAGGCTTTTAAAGAGATAGATGTACTATAAAAAGATATTGTTTTTTAACATACATGGATAATTTTGAATAGATTGTTCTGCGACTTACCTTTGCCACTTAATGAAAGGGGTACGGGACCTTTCCATGACAGTACATACAGATTTAAAGTGTGTATGTAACAGAATTAATTATATCAACTTCCTGATAGACATATAAGTTGTTTGCCATTTGCTGCTACTATTAATAAAACTGAAAACAACATCTTTAAGCATGAATTTTGGGGAAATAGTCATATTTCCTCATCAGAAAGTCATACTAATGAGAAAACTGGTTAAAAGGGACAAAGTGTGAATATTTTAATTTTTTACAAATAGTGCTGAAATTATGTTTCAAAACTGCTGTACCAGTTCATTTCTCAGAAATTAATGTCTATGATTACACTGCACTTTCACAAACGTTTTCTCAGTCTTCAAAATTTTGACCATTATGAGTAAAAAAAAAGTTATCTCACGATTGTAATCGTTTCTGTTTTTTATTTTCTAACTGAAAAGAAAGTTGACTTAATCCCTTACCTACATAATGCTGTATTTATGCAGTGATATCCTTAGTAGCAGGATTTCTCAGGGCATGATTTAAATTTCCTGAATATCAATCAGACATTTTCCCTTGACTTTGAGAAACAAGGAATTGGTCAGAATGTTCAGGATGCAGAAAATAGAGTCATGCCAAACACCCTCAATGAGTGATGGGCATTGGAAGGATCCAGCAAGAGTAATTGACAGAGTTCATGAGTGAGACCACATGAAAAAAAAACGGTTAATTGAGATTTCGAGAGCCCAAGGCTGGCTGGCACTCAGGGCTCTGAATCCAGAGTTCAGTGTAGTGGGGAGAAGGGTCTAGAAGGAAGGGAGGTAGGGGATGGGACTGGCAGAACCACTAATGAGAAATTTCTAAATCATAATTACCAGCTGGAAGTTGCAGGATGGCGTGAGTAGGCAGGTCTACTGGAATGAACCAGCAACCTGCCAGACATTTAACCCTGCTTTAGACGGTCCCCGCTCCAACCCCACTTTCTATCAGGAAGAGCAGAGCTGGTTCTCCAGTGGGTCGTTGTAACTTTGCCAGTGTCCCAAGCTGGAAGCTGTCTTGATGTCTGCTGGAAATTGATAACTTTGTCCTTTGTGTACAGTGGGCCTCTCTGTAGACACTGGATCTATGTGAGAGAGTGGGGCTGGTGAATGATGACCAACAGCTGAAAGAGAGCGGGAATGCCAGTGAGTAGTGGAAAGCAATGTGCAGCTGCAAGGAGGGGAAACCGGAGTGCATGTCCTGGGACTGACTACCTGAGTGATTATGCAGATAAATGGCTGGCTGTGGATATATCATAGAAAATAAACCAGGTGTTCCCGCTTAGACTACATCCCAGGGTTCACTCCTTCCTTCCCTCCTTCCTTCCTTCCTTCCCTTCCTTCCTGTCCCTCTTTATTTTTTCCTAACAGATTTATTGAAAAATATTAATATACCTCAAAATTGAACCATCAAAAGACTACAATTCAAGCATTTTTAGTGTATTCAGAGAACTGTGCAACCACGCGATATCAGTTGTAGAATATTTCGTCAGCCTAAAGAGAAACACCATACGTGTTAGCTATCACCTTCTTATTCCTCCAGCCACACACCCACCCGAAGATATCACAAATAGATTTTCTGTCTGTATAGATTTGCCCCTTCTATATATTTCATATTAATAAAATTCATATAAGATGTGGAGACTTTTTGACTGCCACAAGCGTTTCATCCATGTTTCTTAACAAGAAGGTGGTCTCATAAGTGTTGGGTTTGTGATCTCAAACACCATTATCGTGGTTCTTAAGAATATTGTCAAAGCCGGGCTCGGTGGCTCAGCCTGTAATCCCGTGCCTTTGGGAGGCTGAGGTGAGTGGATTGCCTGAGCCCGCGGGTTCGAGACCCACCTGGGCAGCGAGGCCTCATCTCTACAATAAATCAAAAAATCAGCCAGGCGTGGTTGCGCATGCGACAGAGTGAGACTCCAACTCAAAAAAAAAAAAAAAGAATATTGTCAGTAACTTTTAGTAGGGTATTTTTTGGTCCTACTGAGGACTTCTCATTGCTTACAGCATATAGTGGAGTTCAACAAAATGTTAATTAGGTGGCCTGAAGGCGAGGTTTTTTTGTCTACCTCTTTTTGGGGAGTATCCTTAATTCTGTTGATGAAATGTATTTTTTGATTTGCATATATTGACCCATTCTTACAAACCTGGCATAAAACCCACTTGATTGTGATGCATTGTCTCGTGGATGTGCTATTGAACTCAGTTTGCTAATATTTTTTTGAGGATTGGTAAGTGTCATTGTCACCCTCCACATATCACACCCTCTTATCATCTGGGTTCTGGCCGTCTAAAACCCTGGCATCACCCCCTACCCAAACACACTCTGAAACGCCTAGTCCCTATCCTTCTTGCCAGTAAGATAAAGATTCAAGAGGACATGTGTCTTCAGTGCTCAGTCCAGACCCAGTCTTTATCCCTCAATGTCTGGCTAACTGTGGACCTGCCAGTCTGGCTGCCAACTTTGCAGGGCCCTGCCTTCCTCCTTTCTTGTGTGCATCTTTCCTTTCTTCCTTCCCCCCCATTAGGGAATTCAGAAAAGATACCCACACATCCTCTAGAAAGAGGAGCTTCGTACAACGTGTTGATTTTTGTTTAATCACCATCCTTGTATGCTGTTGTAAATGCTGTACACAATGTGGTTGGACATGACTCAGCAGCAAAGCTCTTTGGAGACACTGCAGATAATTCTGAGGTCCGTGGTCCTTGCTCAAATAATTACTGGCGGTACAGGTTATTGCGTGATGGGTTGGAGTGGCTCAGGGTTTCTTGATCCTTATCTGGCTAATTTTGATTCATATACTTATTCATTCTGAGGTAATGCTGACTATTGTTGGTCCTACTTCTCTCTTGGGCTTTCCTGAAGTGGCAGTGCTTGAGAATTTTTTTTGTCTTAAACTCCCTTAAAGAAATATTTTTTACCTCGTGGTTATCTTCTGTACCTGGAAGGACAGCGTGGTAGAGGGCTGGATGGGAAGGGAGAGCTTCATGGGAAAGAGAGAAGGATAAGGAAGGGGTTATGGGATTGTGATAGGCAAGGACAGTCTAGGCACCATTGGAGGGTCCATGTGAAAGAATACATAGAGCAGGGTTTGTATTGTGTCACATTGACACTTCCTTTGGACCTGAGTTGACAGGGGACCTTCCTCTTGTCCTTACTTTGAGGTTTGGGGGTGGTTGTTCTATAATAACTCTGCTAGGTACTTGTACCTTCCTGGTCACTTTAACCATGTCAAAGACTCTCAGTGTTTACCCCTGCCTTCTGATCTCCCCATGTCCAAATCTGACAATTAAGTTCATGAACTCATCCGAGACAAAGTGCTACATGCTTCATTGCTGAGTACCACTATGGCTACGTTCGAAGTACTCCCCGTGGGAAGCTATGCACCGACATCACCCCCTAGTCCACCCATCAAAGCAATTTTGGAACCCTTTTTCTAGAATGACCATCAGAGGTGTCATTGTGAGGTCAGAATTTGAATTAGAGCAATGACCAAACATTACATTTCTTGTTACACTTGGCAAGAGTAAAAATGAAATCAGAGACCTGTTAGTCCGAGTTTACGGGGATAATGCCATGAAGAAGACGGCAATGTACAAATGGATTAAACATTTTTCTGAGGGGACAGAAACTGTCACTGATGAAGACAGGTCAGGACAGTCAGCAATAAGCAGAACTGATGAAAACAGTGCAAAATTCATCAAATTATGTATCATAATCATTGGCTGACTATGAGAAGCATAGCAGACCAAATAAACATTGATAGAGAAACAGGAAAATTTTAACTGAAAATCTTGACCTCAGAGAAGTGTGTGCAAAAATGGTCCCAAAGAACCTCTTGCATCATGGCAATGCACCAACTCACACAGCACTGTCTGTGAGGGAGTTTTTAGCCAGTAAACAAACAACTGTATTGAAGCACCCCCCCCACACACACACCTGATCTGGTCCCCAGTGACTCTACTCTTTACCTGAAGATAAAGGAAATGTTGAAAGAAAGACATTTTGATGACATTCAGGACATCAAGGGTAATATGACAACAGCTATAGTGGCCATTCCAGAAAAGAGTTCCAAAATTGCTTTGCCAGATGGACTAGGTGCTGGCATTGGTGCATAGCTCCACAAGGGGTGTACTTCAAAGGTGACCATAGTGATATTCTGCAACGAGTTATGTAGAATTTTGTCTAGGATGAGTTCACCAACTTAATTGTCGGCCCTTGTATATCACTTCTCAGAAATATGAAGACCCACCATTCAGGTTTACTGTGTTGAAGAAGGCATGCCCTCCCACTCCCCAGCCCGTGATGGCCCTGAGTAGCTTAGACTTTACAAAGAACCATCTCTGATATTTTTGCCAGGGCAGATGGGTAGGGATTTGAAAAAGACCAAGATGGAATGGAAAAAGCCACATCCTCAAAAGCCTTTCCAAAGTGATTTTCCACACCTCATCTCCCTGTACTCAGTTCTGCTGGCACACGTAGCAGTGGCAGGAGGTTTCCTCCAATCCATTTACCATGATCATTCTGTTTTCTCCCCTTCTCCCCTTTAATGTCACCTAATATTTTGGATGCCTTACTAAAAATCCCTTCAAAGTAGTAGGGACCCATTAAAGTGTGGTGGGCATGCGAATCACCCCGCTCCTTTCCTATTAGAATGACTAAAGTTTAAAAGACAGAAGATACAAATGATAGCAAGGAAGTAGAACAACTGGAACTCACAGTCACTGTTGGTAGGAAGATCAATGGTAAAATGACTTTGGAAAACAGTTTGGCAGACTCTTCAAAAGTGATGCACACCTACCTTTGATTAAGCCATTCCTTTCTCAAGTATTTATTCAAAAGGAATAAAAGTGTATGTCCATACAAAGACTTGGACATTAATGTTCATAGGATCTTTATCCACGATAGCCAGAAACTAGAAAGAAGTTTTCATCAGCAGATATATGAATAAACAAATGGTTGTATATTCATACAATGAGAATAATACTCAGCAAAGATAAAGGAGTGAAATGTTGATTCCCACAATGGCATAGGTGAAATGCAAAATAATTTTACTGTGTGAAAGAAGCCAGACAGAAAAGAGTATGTACTGTCTGGATTCATTTATTTAAAACTTTGGATGGCCAACGCGGTGGCTCAAGCCCTTAATCCCAGCATTTTGGGAACCGAGTTGGGAGGATCACCTGAGCCCACGGGTTCGAGACGAGCCTGGGTTACTTGGCAAGACTTCGTCTCTAGAATAAATCAAAAAAATTAAGTGGGCAATGTAGCACGTGCCTGTAGTTCTGGCTACTTGGGGAAGGCTGAGGCAGAAGGATAGCCTGAGCCCAGCAGATCGAAGCTGGGGTTGCCATGAGCATGCCACTGCACTCTAGCCTGGGAGATGGAGTGAGGCTCCAACTCAAAAAGGACTTTAGATAATGCAAACTAGTGTGACAGAAAGCAGTAATTGCTTGAGAAGGAAACAGGAATATCTCCTATATTTTACCAGGTTTTAGAGTCCTGCAAATGTAGCCTAAGTTTATCATGCTTTTTTGGCAGCCACATCAACTGTCTGCATAATACTGAACTTATTCAACTAAAATTTCCTAGACTTGTTGGTGCCTTAAGCTACACATTGTACAGCTTCTAATAATCCATTTGCTTTGCTTTTCCTCAGAGAATTAAAAAGTGATAAGCCCCACTCTGGTCTATTACCTAATATTTACCCCCACCTATGAATGTGTTTTTAATCAATCCTGATACATTTTTCGATATATTAACTTCTTCCTTCAGAATTGAGCTACCTGACCTGGAACTTAATTCTACATTACGATGGAAAAGGATCATTTTTAAAGAGTCCATTATCTATTTGCCTGTCAATGCCAATATTCTCCCAACCACAGTTGTGAAGCTCACTACTGAGATCGCAACTTATTTATGTGAGTTACTTATTTGCTGCTGGCAGGTTTTAACATTGAGTGTCTCACATCGTCCTGTGCCTGTCACAGCTCCTATAAAAATATCTAGAAAATGAGAAACTATGATTGCCTAAATACAATGTGTAATCTACAATATAAGTTTCAAATCTCCAGCTGTTTCCACTTTTCCTCTTGGTGAAAATGAAGAGAACATGGACTTGGGAGTCAGACACAGTTAATTTATATCCTGACATAGGAAACATTGACCTTGGTCTAGGGAAATTATTTATCCTTCCTAAGGGGGCATAGCAGAATGGTTAAGAGAAAACGTTTAGAGTCATACTGTCTGGGTTTGAATCCTGATTCTGCTATTTAGTACAGCCTTTGGTAAGTTATTTAAATCCTCCCATCTCAGATTCCTTAAAAAGAAAATTGGGTTAATAATAGTGCTAATCTCATGTTATTGTTGAGAGTATTAAATCAACACATATATCTAAAGGCTCAGAACAGTATGTGAAACATATAAGCACTATATAAGAATTTGCTGGCTGTGCATGGTGGCTCATGTCTGTAACCCCAATACTTTGGAGACCAAGATGGGAGGATTGCTTGAGAATAGGAGTTCAAGACCAGCCTGGTCAACATGCTGAGACTTCATCTCTATAAAAAATATAAAAATTGGTCAGGCGTGGTGGCACTTGCCTGTAGTCCTAGCTACTCAGAAGGCTGAAGTGGAAGAATTGCTTGAGCCCAGGAGGTCAAGACTGCAGTGTGCCGGGATCATGCCACAGCACTCTAGCCTGGGCAACGGAAAGATACCCTGTCTCAAAGTATAAATAAATAAAAATGAGAAATAAAAAGTAAAGAATTTGCTGTCATTATCACACATAGGGATAATAATAATAGATAATAATAATAGTGATACATCATTGGATTGTAGGGAGACAAATGAAATGATATCTATGAAGCTATCAACTGATATATAAAAATATATTAAGTTGGCAAGGAAAACCTTATACAATAAATATTCAGTTTTTCTCATTTTCCTTAACTTATTCCATGTCCCAACACACTCTCACAAAAACAATAAACAATGCTGATAATTCTCAGAAAATCCACAACTTTCCAAAAGACATCTACCACATATATGTTTTAAGTTGGCCATTTTATTTCTTTTATTTCTTCATTCCAGAACTCTTTAAAGCAGAGAAAGCACAAAAACCACAAATGTAATTTCCTAAATAGTTATGAGGTCACTCAAATGATCTATTTCACATTGAATGAGTTGTGATTGTTTGCATTTTTTGATTAATTATTTTATTTCCTCTGAGTGGAAAAATTTGTGTGCAGACTTGTTCCTTTTTAATTATTATTTGGGAGGGGCGGGGAGTTTAAAATATATAATGGGACGGGAGAAAGATAACAGTGGAGCCAGTCAGACTACACGAGTCCCAGTGTGAGTGAGTGTATGGAAAATTTTGAATACGTGTCTGTAAATAAGTGGGTGTGTGAGTGGCTGACTGGAGAATCAGAAGCAAGTGGCCAGGGCTCTCCTAGTGAAGTGCTGGTGCCACAGCTGCTCTGTTTCGATCCTAGTGCTTCCCAGGGTGCAGAGCTGAGTGCCTTTTTTTAAAATCAGCAAAACCCTTGCCGGGAAGAAGCTGCTGAGAGCTACTGTCAGCTTCAGGTTCTGCCTCACCACTGCAGCACCTGGCCAGACATGGGCACCAAGGGCTGAAGATGGAGCACAGCGAGGGAGCCCACATGCTAACCTCCACTGGTTAAAACAAAACAGGCACTCTGCCACCATTTTGAAAACTGGGCAGAAAAGTGCTCTGGCTTGCTCACCATGGAGCGACAGACCTGATCTCAGTGACTGGCAAATTAACTACTCAGGGCTGATCATGACCCAGAGGGAATATCCCGAAAGCACAAACTGCCGAGGGATAGGGCGAGTGCTGAGTCTCAGACACCCCACCCATTCAGCTGTGGTGCAAAGAATGTGACCAGAAAAGATGAGGAAGACACCCGAAGGGATCAGCAGTGAATCCGTGGAGAACCCAAGCCCCTCCTCCCCAGCAATCTTCTGAACGGCAGACTCACATGACTAGGGTCATGACTGAGAGGGACGAAGCAAGGCAGAGCCTGGATATCAGCCATGAATAGGAGGACTCTACTACAGGATAAGCCTGACTGGGGTGCACCCTTACCAATACCTGGGAAGAGATAATTCCACCCCTCCCCCCAAGGTGGGATCCCCCTGACCATATGACACTGAGAAGGGAGGACTGAAGGCCCACCCTTACCACCTCCACATCCTTCCCCAGGCCAGACATGGGGGAGATTGTGAATAAGGGTGCAGCTCCACAGGAGATAGCAGAGGGACTTACCTGTGAGCAGCTGAGAGGAAAAATTACAAAAACTGCCAGAAGAGAGCAGATGGCTTTTTGCTTGTTTAATTTTTTTCTTTTTGCTTTGTGCATGAATGTATATGTGCCAGTTCAATTTGCAATCCCCCCTGCACCTTTTTTTCTTTCCTTTGTTTTCTCTTTCTTTCTTCTTTTGTTTGTTCTTTTCTGTTTATGTGTGTGGATGAATGAGTGTGCATCTTTCAGAGTTTTTTTGTTCTCTTTTTTTAGTTTAATGTGCATGTGAATGTATGTGTGAGGGTTTGATTCAGATTCTTTTTTGCTCTTTTCTTCTTCTTTCATCTTGTGTAGGGTGTGTGTGTGTGTGTGGTGTGTGTGTGTGTGTGTGTGTGTGTGTTCACTTATCCTGTTTGGGTTTTTTTGTTTTCCAGTTTGTTTTGGTTTGTGTGTATGTGTGTGTTTAATTGATTTTTGCTTTGGTTTCTGCTTTTGTTTATCTGTGTTTTTTAATTTTGTTTATTTTTGTCTGTCTTATATTTTATTCTACTTTTCTCTGTTCTCCTCATTACTGTTACTGTATCTTGGACTCAGGGTGTACACACACGTACCCATTGCACTGTCACATAGAATGGTGGTGGGGAGTGGGTCACAGGGAACCCACACCACAGGCAGTGAACATTGTGATTTGCAAGTGGTTTCAGAATTCTAGTTCCCATCCCTCACTTTCTTTGACTCTCAAAACTACAAGAGACAGCAAAGCTTCCCACACACAACACTATGTAAAAATAAAACAAATTCAGAGGCCTGATCAGGAAGAAGAGAGTGCTGAGCAAACATCAGAAGTGAAAGCCTCTCTCACTGCCACTGAATTTAACAGAACTAAAGAGAAAAGAAAGAGATCTGTCACAAATGGGGAAATAATCAATGGAAAAACACAGGTAATCCTGAGTGTAACAAAGAGAAAATACCTCAAAAATCAGACCTTATAGCACAAACAATGGAAGTCACCAATTACTGGCACCAGGATGCAACAGGGATTAGGGAATGGATGGAAAGAATGAATAAGTTTGAAGAAAGACAAGATACAACACTGAAATAACTTATAACAGATGTTTGGCCATAAAAATCTCATCCAGGAAATAAATAACAAGGTGACAAGCATGGAAAACAGAATTACTCAAGCACAAGAAAGAATCTCAGAACTTGAAGATTAAAACATAGAATTATATCAAGAGGCCAAACCTGCACCTGATTGATGTCACAGAAGAAAGGGAAATGGAGAACACCTTGGAGCAAGTACTCCAGGAGGTTATCCAAGAAAACTTTTCCCATCTCACCAGAGATGTTACCATCCAAACACAAGAGATACAGAGAAACCCTGCAAAACATCAAATGAGAAGAATAACCCATAGACACATAGTGATTCTCTAAGACAAAGTAGGTACAAATGAAAAACCCTAAAGACAGCAAGATGTAAGACTACAACCAGGAAAATCAATCAGAATAGCAGCAGACCTGTCGGCAGAAACACTACAACCTAGAAGGGACTGGAGTTCAATATTTAAATTCCTCAAAGATAAACAATGTAAACCAAGAATTTCCTACCCAGCCAAGTTCAGCTTCATCAGTGATGGAGAATTAAAATCCTTCCCAGACATCCATTCCCTACATGATTATGCAGCTTCCAGACCAGCTCTGCAGGAGATGCTTAAAAAGGTATTAAGCACAGAAGAAAGGAAATATTAAAGAATGATCACACACTTCCCAAGAGAATAGCAGAACGCAGAATCAACAGAGAATACAACGTGACTACAAAATTGAAAACACACACGTACATCAACCCAAAAGTTAAAAAAAAAAATAAACAAAGAAAAAATTTTATATGAAGCTCATGACGGGGATTAACAATCAGATTTCAATAATCAGCCTGAACAAGAATGGACCAAATGCACTGCTGAAAAGACACAAATGTCAAATTGGATAAAACCATGACCCAATAATTTGCTGCATCTAGGAAACTCATTTCAGTACAAGGGATGCATGCAGACTCAAAGTTAGATGATGAAAAACAAATTTCCAGGCAGATGGAACACAAAAGAAGGCAGGAGTCATGATCTTAATATCAGACAAACAACATTTAAGCTATCAAAAATTTTAAATATATATGGAAGAACACTACATAATGATAAAAGGTTCAAACCTTCAATAAGAAATATCCATCCTAAACACATATGCACCCAACACCAGAGCACCAGCATTTATAAAGCATCTACTAAGTAAACTAAAAAAGGATATTGACTCTGACACTATTATAGCCGATGGCTTACATACCCCACTAATGACCCTCAGTAGAACATCATAGAAAAAACCATCAGAGTCCTGAACCTCTACTTGACCCTTCACCAAATGGACTTAAGTGACACTTACAGAATACTCCACCCAACAAACACAGAATATACATTCTATGCATCAACACATGAACCGTACTCCAAGATACATCACATCAACAGACACAAATCAAGCATAAACAAATTTTATAAGATTGAAATACTGCTACACACCTTCTCAGACCACAGTGGATTCAAAATAAATATCAACACCAACAAAATTCCCCCAAAACCCACAAAGACATGGACACTAAACAGCATGATGCCGAATGATTACTGGGTCAACACAGAAATCAAAACAGAAATTTAAAGATTCCAGGGAACAAATGAAAATGAAGAAACATCTTACCATAACTTCTGGGATGCCATGAAATCAGTTCTAAGAGGGCAGTTTATATTTCCATGAACACACATCAAGAATATGGAATGATCAATAATAGCCTAATAAATCACCTAGGGAGCTGGAAAAACAAGACCACAAAAACATTAACTTTAGCAGAAGAATCCAGATCACCAAAGTAAATGCCCAAATATGGGACATAGAAAACAAACATACCATAGAAAACATCAACAAAATAAAAAGCTGGTTCTTTGAAAGAATAAACAAGACAGATGGACCTCTAGGCAGAATGACCAAAACAAAAAAAAAGAGAGAGATAAAGCCCAAATAAACACAATCAGAAATGTAAAATATTAGATAACAACTGACCCGAAGAAATACAAAAGATTATCAGATATTATTGTGCACACCTGTAAGGAAACAAACTTTATGACCTAAATGAAATGGAAGACTTTCTGACATCATATAACTTCCCAAGGTTGAAACAAGAAGACATTGAGACACCAAATAGACAAACAACCCAGGAAATTGACTCCCTCATAAGAAAACTACCTATAAAAATAAAAGACCCTGGACCCAAAGGCTTTCCAGCAGAATTCCATAAAATATACAAAGAGGAGCTTATACCAATCCTATTGAAAGTACTCCAGGCAATTGAGAAAGATGGAATTCTCCTCAAATCATTCTATGAAGCTAACATAACACTGATACCAACACCGAGTAATGATCCAAGAAAGAAAGAAAACCACAAACCACAGGTCAATATTGCTAATGAACATAGAAGTAAAAATTCTAAACAAGATTTTAGCAAATGGGATCCAACAACACATCTCAAAAATCATCCACTATGACCAAGTAGTCTTCATACTTGGGATGCAGGGCTGGTTCAAGATATGCAAGACAATAAATGTAATTAAACACATCAACAGATGTAAAAACAAGAACCACATGATTGTATCATTAGATACAGAAAAAGCTTTTAATAAAATCCAGCATCCCTTCTACATAAAAGGAAAATACCTCAAAATAGTAAGCACCATCTATGATAAACTCACAGTCAGCATTTTGCTAAATGGACAAAAACTGGAAGCATTCACCCTGAAAACCAGAACAAGACAAGGCTGCCACTCTCACCCCTCCCATTCAACATTGGTTGGAAGTCCTAGTTAGAGTAATTAGACAAGAGAAGGAAATCAGGGTTATCAAATAGGAAAAGATGAAGTTAAGTTATCTCTCTTTGCTGATATTATCTTATACCTTGAAAATCTAATAGAATTTGTCAAAAACCTACTTCCATTAATAAAGGACTCGGCAATGTCTTGGGGTACAAAATAAATGTGCAAACAATAGTCACATTTTTATACACCAACAACAAACTGGCAGAGAGCCAAATAAAAGGCACAATCCCATTTTCAACAGCCACAAAAACAATAAGAGAGAAAAGACAAAAGAAATACCTTGGCATCTTCCTATCTACAGAAGTGAAAGACTATTACAATGAAAACTACAAAACACTGCTCAAAGAAATCCAAGAAGATACAAACAAATGGAAAAACATTCCATGCTCAAGGATAGGAAGAATCAACATTGTTAAGATGTCCATCCTACCAAAGGCAATCTACAGATTCAACACAATACCCATTAAATTACCAACATCATTCTTCTCAGACCTGAAATTCATATGAAATTCATATGAAAACATAAAAGACCATGGATATCCATAACAATCCTTAGCAAAAGAAACATGGGAGGGTCACATTTCCAGACACTAAACTTTGCTATAAGGTTAATAATCAAAACAGCCTGGTATTGGTATAACAGGCATATGGACCAATGGAACAGGATAGAGATTCTGGAAGCAAAACCTCAATTTCTCAACCAACTTATCTTTAACAAAGCCTCCACTAACAGCCACTGGGGAGAGGAGAACCTATTCAGTAAATGGTGCTGGGATAACAGGCTGACAACATGCAGAATGAAACAGGATACCTACCTATCACCATACACATTAATCAACTCCAAATGGATCAAGGACCTAAACGTAAAACCTCAAATTCTAATCTTAGAAAGCGCAGGAGACAACCTTAAGGAAATTGGAACTGGGAACCAATTCGTATTCAGAACCCTAAAGGCCAATACCTTAAGAAATAATACAGACAAGTGGGACCTCATCAAATTAACGAACTTTTGCAAAGCAAAAGAAACCATCAAGAGAGCAGGGAGACAGCCCATAGAATGGGAAAAAATATTTGCCGACTGTATATCTGGGACAAAGGCCTAACATCTAGGGTCAAACTACCCCATTAAAAAGTGGGCAAAAAGCCGGGCTCGGTGGCTCAGCCTGTAATCCCATGCTTTTGGGAGGCTGAGGTGAGTGGATTGCCTGAGCCCACGGGTTCAAGACCCGCCTGGGCAGCGAGACCTCATCTCTACAATAAATCAAAAAATCAGCCGGCCATGGTAGCGCATGCCTGTAATTCTGGCTACTCGGAAGGCTGAGGCGGAAGGATCGCCACAGTCCAGCAGGCCAGGCTGCGGTTGCCGGGAGTGGCCACTGCACTCCAGTCTGTGCGACCGAGTGAGACTCCAACTCAAAACAAACAAACAAACAAAAAACAAAAAAGAGAAAAACATGAAAAAAAAAGTGGGCAAAAGAAATGAATATACACTTGTCAAAAAAGATATGCGGGCAGGCAACATACCCGTGGATAAGTGCTCAGTCTCAAAAAAAAATATATCAGAGAAATGCAAATCAAAACCACACTGAGATACTACCTAACCTCAGTAAGGATGATCATTATTAATAAAACAAATGACAGATGATGGTGAGGATGAAGTGAAAGGGAACGATTCTATACTGCTAGTGTGACTGCAAACTAGTTTAACCTCTATGGAAAACAGTGTGGTGATTTCTAAAAGAGCTAGACATTGACCTTCCATATGACCCAGCAATCCCCCTACAGGGTATATACCCAGATGAACTAAAATCATTCTGCAAAAATGATACCTGCACACTCATGTTTATTGCAACTTTATTCACAATAGCAAAAAACCCATGGAATCAACTATGCTGCCCATTGAAACTAGACTGGATAGAAAAAAATGTGGATATATACACAAAGAATATTACACCACTTTAAAGAAGGACAAAGGTGTAGACTTTGCAGCAACTTGGATGAATTCAGAATCTGTAATACTCAGTGTTCTGTCACAAATACAAAGAACAGAATACCATATGTTCTCACTCATAAGTGGACCCTGAACATGTACCATAATACTACAAGAAAGGATACTGCGAATTTGGGTATGGGGATGCAACATCAGGGTACCTGATCTCAAACCAGGCAAAGGGAGGCCCAAACTTCACCTGTACGATGTCCACTTATATACCTAATCCTGAATTGTACCCCACATCTTTAAAATAAAATATTCTTAAAAAGAAAATATATAATGGAATAAAAATGATCAATTAATCAGGCAGAAAGGAGGAAAAATTTTTTAAAAAGAAATACAATAGAAAACAGCTAGTGAGACGGACATTTTAACCCACCAAATCAATAATGATTTTAAGTGTGAATAGTCTAAAAGTCAGAGATTGTCAAATTGGATGGAAAAGGCATAACTGTATGCCGTCTTCAAGAACTCACTTTATATATAAAGATATAGATAGTCATAGTAAAAGAATGAAGAAAGTTATATAGTGTATACAATGGACAAAAAGAAAGCTGGGGTAGCCTTGTTGATTTTCGACAAAGTTGAAAGCAGAACAAGAGATACCATCTAGAAAAGGAGAAGCATTACACAATGATAAGATGGTCATTTTTTAGAGCTCTTACATAACTTACAAACTTGGCTCATGATTATAATTTTAAGAAGTAGAAGAGTTGAAGTTTAAACCAAATTACTTTTGTAATATCATTTCCACTGATACTCAGATCCCTTCCTGCACTTGCAGCTCGTTACACTAAGTTATCTGTTAATATCTAAACTAATGCCAACCTTCTGATGAACACTGCTTTAGAGCACACTTTAATTTTTGTTGGGATTAATTTCCTTGCTATTTTTAATCAAAACTTTCTTGATGTTCCTTTCAAATATTCTTTCCTATCTACTTTAACTCATAAACAATGTATATGATTTTCAGTTTTTAGTGTGTTAAGACTTATAAGTGTGTGCGTCCCTAACAGCAGAGCATCAACAAGCATCAGTTGAAAGGAGAAATGGAAAAATACAATCGTTGGAAACTTCAACCCTCATCTCTGAGCAATTGATAGAACAAGTATGCATAAGATCGGTAAGGATATGAATAAGCCGAGCAATACTACCACCCCACTGGATTGAATTGACATGTATGTAATAGTCTACCCAACAACAGCAGAATATCCATTCTTCTCAGGTGCGCATGCAGTGTCTGCTAATTTAGTCCATATTCCAGGACATAACATACACCTTAGTATAATTTTAAAAACCATGTGAATTATGTTCTTGGTCCCCAAAGGAATTAAACTAAAAATCAAAAGCAGAAAGATACTGAGAAAATCTTCATATTATGAAATTAATTAGTATATATCTAAATTGTAAAGGAAAGTTGAGATTCTTAAAGTAAATTACATTTACAGTGCAAAACGTCAACATTTGTGAGATGCAGCTAAAAATTTACAGGTAATTTTACAATGCTTATGTTTAATTACAGTTATTATATATAATTATATTTAATGAAGCATTAAATTCTAAAAGAGTAAACTAATCTTTCGCTTTAAGAAATTTTGAAAAAGGAACAAGTTAAACATAAAACAGACAGAAGGGAGGAAATAATAAAGATTTGAGTTAAAATAAATTTTAAAAGAAAACAACAGAAAAAAATCAGTCAAATCAAAAGTTTGTTCTTTGAGATCAATAAAATTGATGAACCTCCTGCTATTCAGACCAATAAAAAACTGGGATCACACAAATCACCACTATCAGGAGTGGAAGAAGAGTTATCACTGCTACCTACAGAGACATTAAATCAATAATAGAGAAGTGGTACAAAAAGCTCTATGTCCATACCTTTAACAATTGAGATGAAATGGATGAATCCCTTAAAAAATATGAACTTCAAAACTCATTCTAAAAGAAATAGATACTCTGAAAAGTCGAACGTCTACTTAAGCATTTGAAGAGTTCAGAACCCTTCACCAAAAAAGGAGAGAAAACTACAGGCCTAGATGGCTTTACTGGAGAATTCTACCAAACACTTAAGGAATGATCAATACCAATTCAGTTCTAGACAATCTCCTTCAGAAAGTAGAAAAGCAGAAAACACTTCTTTTCCCATATGCCATAATATAATTCCAACATTGCCCTAATGTAAAAACAAGGTAAAGATATTACAAATAAAGAAAAATATATACCAATATCCTTCATGAACACAGATGCAATAATTGTCAACAAAATATTAACAAATTCAGTCTACATATACATAATAAAGACAGTACATCAAAAATAAGTGTGCTTTTTGATAGAACATCAAAAACAAGAACAAAAGGGTGGATTAACATTTGAAAAATCAATCAATATATTTTAACATATTAACAATATATAAGAGAATTCATATGATCATATCAACAGATTAGGAAAAACCTTCAGCAAGTTAAAAATATATATTTATAAAATGTTTTAAGAAACTTGGCTCAGAAGAGAACTTCCATATTCTAAAAAAGGGCATGTGTTTAAAAACCTGCAGCTAACAACATACTTAAAGGTAAGAGTCTGAATACTGATCCCCTAAGTTAAAGAATAAGGCATAATGCCTTTTCTAACTACTCCTTGTGAATATCATACTTTAAGAGCGAAACTATTTTGCAAGTCAAGGAAAATGATTTGAAAGAAAGAATTCAAACTGTCTCTAATAGCAGATAACATTACTGCCTATATATTATACAAGGTCAGGTATAAAACTAAAGTATGACAGGAATGAACAATTGTAGTTTAAAATGGTTTTTTAAATTTTTATTTGAAAGTTGTGGGGAACAATTCGGGGGTAGGTATACAAATGGTCATTATACAGGTAAAGTTTGGGCCTCACTTTGGTCCCCACTTTACCTGGTTTGAGATCAGGTATGCTTATTGATGAAATGTGCCCCCCTCCTCTGTCCCTTGGCAGTTTTCCACTACTGCCAATCCCTTTCTTGTAGTATGTTGATAATTGTATAGGGTCCGCTTATGAGTGAGAACATGTGGCACTCAGTTCTTTGTTTCTGTGATAGATCACTGAGTATTATAGACTCTAAGTCCATCTAAGTTGGTGCAAAGTTCATAAGTTTGTCCTTCTTTATGGCTGCATAATATTCCATTGTATATATGTACCACATTTTTTGTATACAGTTCAATTTCAATGGTCAGCGCAGCTGGTTCCAAGTTTTTGCTATTATTTACAGTGCTGCAATAAACGTGTGTGCAGGTATCTTTTTGTAGAGTGATTTGAGTTCCTCTGGGTATATTCCCGGAAGCGGGATTGCTGGGTTGTATGGAAGGTCAATTTTTAGATCTTTTAGGAATCACCACACTGTTTTCCACAGAGGTTGTACTAGTTTGCACTCCCACCAGCAGTGTAGAAGTGTTCCCTTTTCCCCGCATCCTCCCCAGCATGTGTTGTTTTTTGAGTTATTGATGATGACCATCCTGACTGGAGTGAGGTGGTATCTCAGTGTGGTTTTGATTTACATTTCTTTGATCGCTAGAGAGACTGAGCATTTTTTCATGTTTCTGTTGGCTGCTCATATGTCTTCTTTTGAGAAGTATCTATTCATATCTTTTGCCCATTTTTCAACAGAGCTCTTTATTTTTTTCTTTTCTGCATGTTTCAGTTCCTTGTAGATCCTAGGTGTTAGGCCTTTGTCAGATATACAGTTAGCAATTATTTTTTTCTCATTCTGTGGGCTGTCTCGACACTCTTGATAGTTTCTTTTCTTTGTAGAAGCTTTTCAGTTTGATGAGATCCCACTTGTCTATCTTAACACATTATCATTTACACTAACACAGAGAATAAAAGAATTGGTTATGAATCTAAAAAAAATACTGAAAACAATTCTGAAAAAGAGTAATGTTCCAATATTTAAACTAGTTGATCTCCAGATATTATAAGCCTATAGAAACACTGTGGTGTTTGCACTAGGCTCTATACTTACACCGATGTAATAAATAGCACATCCCAAAAGAGACCCACATAGAGTCAAGTTATTTTATGACATAAGTGCAAATGCAATTCAATGGATAAGCTTTCACCAGATGGTGCTAAAACAGTCAAATATTCATCAACATAAAAACGAATGTTAGATCAAGCACAGTGATTCATGCCTGAATTCCCAGCATATTGGGAGACAGAGGTTAGAGGATTGCCTGAGCCCAGGGATTCGAGAACAGCCTGGGCAACTTGGTGAGACCTCATCTCTACAATAAATCAAAAAATGAGCCAGGTATGGTGGCACGCACCTGTAGTTCCAGCTACTTGGAAAGCTGAAATGAAAGGATTACCTGAGCCCAGCAGGTAGAGGCTGTGGTGGCCATGAGTGTGCCACTGCATGCCAGCCTAGGTGACAAAGTGAGACTGACTCAAAAAAAAAAAAATATCTTGCTACATACCTCACAGCCTATACTAAAATTAACTAACAATAGTTACCACAATCAAAATAATTAACACATCAATCACCATCCACAGTTACTATTTGTGTAAGTGCTCACACACATATATCATACACATCACTGCCTTGAATATATATACATAACTTTTATTTGTTAATTGATATTTTTAAATAACTAAGATTGGACCATAGGTTAGATGTAAAAGTTAAAACTTTAAAACTTCCAAAAGAAAACAGGAGAAAATCGGTGTGATCTTTGTTTGGCTAAGAGCTTTTAGATAAAACACCAAAAGCATGACCTATCCAATCATAAATTATGAAATTGGACTTTATGAAAATTAACAGCTTTTGTTCTGCAAAAGACAGTGTTGATGGCATGAAAAGATGAACTGAGGACTGGACGAAAAATTTTGCAAATCATATATCTGTTTATGTGATATTATATTCTCTATATTCATAATATATAATAATCCCATAAAACAACAAGAAAAGCAATAGGTGGGTCAAAGTTTGGACTAGACATTTTACCAAAGAAGATTATGGATTACACATAAGCATTGGAAAAGTAAGTCAACATCATTATTTATTTAGAGAAATTAAAATTTAAAGATAACGTGTACTGGTGAATATGCAGAGTATCAGTAACTCATACATACTCTGTGGGAAAGCAAAATGTGACTTTTTCTCCCAAAGAGAAGCAAGCACTTGCCATACAGCCCAGCAATTCCACTACAAGGCATTTACCTGAGTGAATCAATAACTTATGTTCACACAAAAACCTGTACATGAATGTTTATAGCAGCTTAATTCTTAATTGCCAAAAACTGGAAATGAACCAGATGTCTCTCAGTGAGTAAGTGGATAACCAAACCAAGATACAACCATAATGTTTGCTACTCAGAAGTGAAAGGGAATGAATTCTTGATCTTTGCAATAACATACAAGATTTTCATATATATTTTTCTTAGTGAAAAAAAGCCAGGCACAAAAGACTACATATTGCATTATTCCACTTATATGACATTCTGAAAAAAGGCAAAATTATAGACATGGAAAACAGATTAGTGGCTTCTAGGGCTTGAAAAAGAAGGTGGGCTACCAAGGGTCAGAAGAAGCCGATGTTTGGGTTTGTTGTTGTTGTTGTTGTTTTGAGTTGGAGTCTCACTCTGTAGCCCAGACTGGAGGGCAGTGGCCGCTCCCAGCCGCCGCAGCCTCAACCTGCTGGGCTCCAGCAATCCTTCCGCCTCAGTCTTCCAAGTAGCTCGAACTACAGGTGCGTGCTACCACACCCGGGTAATTTTTTTGATTCATTGTAGAGATGAGGTCTCACCAAGCTGCATAGGCGCGGGTCTCGAACCCGCGGGCTCAGGCAATCCACTCACCTCAGCCTCCCAAAGCGCGGGATTACAGGCTGAGCCACTGAGCCCAGCTGAAGCCAATGTTTTAAGTGTTGAACTTGTTTTTGTGTTGTCATGTGATTGTGGGTCCATGATTGTGTGCATTTGACAAAACGCTTGGAACTGTTTATAACAAAAATTTAATTTTAGTAAGAAACTTTAAAAAATCCAATAGAATGTTACAGTAACTTATGATGGAATACAGACCACAACAAATGTATCTAACTGTATTATGATGCAGAAATAACCATACTGAAAGAGGTAGAGAAGGAAGGAACTAACCTAAATAACTTTGGAAGATGCTGTTTTAACTAAACAGTCTAAGGCTAGAGACAAAAAGACATGTACACAAGACTTGCATTGTAGTTGTTAAATTTGTATTTCAAAAGAGTACTGGTTAGCAAATCTGAAATCACGATGCATCTATACTAGGTTTTTAAAAAAAGAAGTGAATACTTGATAGTAATAAGAGTCAAGTTTCTCACTGTCAAACAAGAAGTTACCTTTAAGCAAAGGGGAGTACTATAATGAACCATGTGGGTGGACTAGAGTTGGAAGTTTCATTATGAACTCATATTTGTTTTAGTGTGTATACAGTTATATAGATAAGTAAATATATAGAGATATTTTTGTATACCTAAATTCATTTGCATACATCTAATTCATAGCTCTGTCTTCCTATGGGGCCTAGAAGCAGTGACACCCCAGCAGCAACATACACACACCTAACGCCCAGATTTTGGTCTTTAAATATCATCCAACAATAGGAGCTGGGGATCCTCGAATGATGGTTAATTCCAGATCTGGGTGACACACCTAGAACGTCTTGTGGTGGAAGAAACCAAAGTGGTGGGGTGGGGGCGGGGATAAGGAGAAAGGATACGTGGTAATGTTAAAAGGACACAAGTGCCAATTTACAAGAGATCCAAATGGCAAAAGTGAAACAATTTGAAGAATAAAAAATAGTGATAGGTTTGGATTAAATACCAAAGTATAAAATTTATATACATGAACCCATACTGGTATACATAAATTATTGGAATTATAAACAAAAGATGATGAAAGAACAATTCTTCCTTACAAAAAAATTCCAATTAATAAATGCATAAAGAATAAGAAAAGTAGAAAATCACCAGTAGAAAATCACGTAATAATTGAGACAGGCAAAATGTACCATGAAAAGCAATATTAGCTGCCAAAAGTGTAAAAGAAAGAGAATATTTGCCTAAATTCAAAGTATCTCCTTTTAAAATTGTTTGGATGGTTTTTATATATGTGCACACATTTTTTGACACACTTCTGGAGGTGTTTCTTGATGTCCATACCCTTGAGTGTAGTCTGGACTTCATGCCAAAATCCTTAGGAAAGGAAAAAATAATAGCATCAGAATGGAGAAACATGGACGATACCAACTTAACAAAATGATTAAGGTTTACATCACCAGTCATATGGCTTCTTGATGTCATGGTTATCCTCATATGATGCCATGTGTTAGTCATCCCCCAAAGCTATAATCTCAGTCTACTCAAGGAAAATATAACAGATAAAAACAAATCAAGGGACATTCTATAAACATTTAACAGAGTTATTTTCAATGTTATAAAAGACAAGAAAAGAATCAAGACCTTTCAGTAATTGGAGGAAACTAAGGAGACAATAAGCAAATGAAATGTACAATCCTGGACTGAATCCTGGAACAGAAAAAGGACATTCACTGAAACTGATGAAATCTGAATAGAATCTCCAGTTTAGTAAATAATATTATACCAAAGTTAGTTTCTTAGTTTTGACCATTGTACCATGCTTTTGTAAAATGCTAACATTAGCAAAACTGGGTAAAAAGTATATGGGACAAATGGGGAACTCTCTGTACTGTATTTGTAACTATTTTATGTCTAACATTATTTTAAAATAAAACATGAAAAACAGACTCAGCAGACTTGGAGTTTACATTTTGAGGAAATATGACAAAGTGTTAACATTCCGGGCCATTCTTTTGTTAAGCCCCGGTCCAACCATGTTGAGTTCTGGCTGGGACATATTTTCCTAAGCTTCGGCCTCCTTCTTCATCTTGGGGAAGTGAATCTCCTTCTCCTTTCCCCTCTCCTCCCCTCCCCTCACTTCCCCTCCGCTCCCCTCTCCTCTCTCTCTCTCTCCAATATACTCTCTAAAAAAACTACATTTTCCAATCTAAAAAAAAGTGTTAAAATTCCTAATATGTAAGGTGAATCTATATAGAAAAGAAAAACTCAAACCAAAAAGTAAGCAAGAAAGATGCACAGGACATTCACAAAAGAAAAAACAAAAATAGCTAATTAATATATTTAAAAGATTCTCAGATATTCTCACTCATAAACAGGCCTTAAACTTGAGCACGCAAGCAGGAAAGTGGGAACAACTGATACTGGCACTACTAGTGGGACGAAGGAGAGAAGGAAGATAAGGGGCACACAACCACCCTTTGGATACCAGTGGGAGAGAAGCTCACTAGAAGCCCAAACCTCACACACACGCAACTTACCTATGTAGCAAATCCTCACATGTACCTCACAACTATAAAATAAAATAAAATAATTTTTAAATAAAAATAAAAAGATGCTCAGAGAAAAGTCCATATGGCAGTAAATTTTAAATGATTATGGTTAAACACTAGTAATTCAATGATGGTAATGGACACACTAGAATCCAGTTTATAGATCAGTGTGTGTGTGCATGCTTACATGCATTTATAAGCATTTAAAATATTTATTTTAAATGTGTACATCTAAATGTCTGTTTTATGTACATACAAGATCATACTGTTTTGCAAACTTCAAATTCCTTTATAATACAAACCATGTTTTTTAACGATTGTAGTATTCCAGAATCTATGAGGGGGCTGAATTTCTGTTGTGAACATAGGAATGGAGAGAAGGGATTGGGCATGAGAGAAAGAAGAGTATTTTTGGCAGAGCTTGCTAGAGTGACTACTTCAAGAAAAAAAAAAACAGTCACTGCTTCATTTTCACTATTGCATATATTCACAGGCCCAGAATATAAACAGATTCTCTGTAAATTTTGAATCAAATTAATTATGGGCATGAGATAAAAAGAAAATGGATCAGGCTGTGGTGGTAATTAGTGCTGTAATTCCAGCATTTTGGGAGGTTGAGGCAGGAGGACTGCTTGAGTCCAGGGGTTTGAGACCAGCTTAAGCAACATAGTAAGATCTCATCAATTAAAAAAAAGAAAAAAACTTAAAAAAAAATTATTTGGGTGTGGTGGTGTGCACCTGTAGGTCCAGCTAATCAGGAGGCTGAAGCAGGAGGATAGCCTGAGCCCAGGAAGTCGAGGTTGTGGTGAGCCATGATCATGCCACTGAACTTCGGCCTTGGCAACAGAGTGAGATCACAACTAAATAATAGAAAGAAAATGAAGCATATCACAGAAAACCTATGTAAGCCATAGAGATAAATCTATAATGTCTGATTTAAGCAAAATAAATGTATGAATTTAAAAAGAAACATTTCTTGGTTATATAAGTAATAGATACCATGGACATACTTTAAAATGCAGGAAAGGTTTTGATCCTACTTATTACTATCTTACAGATGTCAGATTTAGATAAATTTCAGTTGCTCGACCAAACTATACTTAAGGCCATTTCCTCACTTTATTCTAACTCTATTTAAAATTTTGTTATGGTTCTTTAGCATAACTATTGTTGCAAGTGATAAAAAGGAAATGCATATTTATAACCTTCATGCTGTAGATATCTTTAGCATATTGTGGTACATCAAATTTATGTCTTAAAATGAATATTTGTTCCTCTTGATTGGAGATGTAACAAATCTCATATTTATATTCAATATATGCATGAATTCAGCCATTTGGATGGTAGTAGAAGTCATTGGACACTGTCTTCAGAATGTACATGAATATTAAATACCTTTATAAAAGTTTGCTGATGAGATTGAATTAAAGAAGTTTTGCCAAAACTCTGAGTGTGTCAGTCTTACCACTGAAAATGGTATATCAAAGACAAAAATAAAATTATATTTATATATTTTATATATAGTAATATTAAGAGTATATGCATACAAATATTGAGAAATTAAATTCCATAATGATAGTTGTTAATAGTGAATTTTAAGTAGTTTTCAACTTACTCCTTAAATGGCTACTTGTACTTTAATTTGGTTTTCATGAATATTTAATGATGCAAAAATTTTATATACTATTAGTTTTATAGTGAGCCTGTCCATATGTAATGGATTTATTACCAAGGAAATATAGCAGGAGAAAGTAATTTTACAATAAATGTCTTGTCTTTCAACATAAGATATAAGTATTAATTCCAGATACTCATAGAAAATATGAATTAAATATGTATATTATTATTAAGTGGCAAATTGTCAAGCAACATAAGATGCATAAATTGTAAACCATTAGAAGAAAAATAAAACAAATACAATTCCATTAATTCAAGAAGAATCCTTAAAGGTTAAAAAAATAAAAATTAAAGCATGGAAACATTTTTAAACTATAAATAAGAGAGCAAATTAATTGTGAATGCATTAAATCTCCTTGTTAAAAGTCAGAGATTTCAAAATAAATACAAAGTTAACCATACAAAAACAATCCAACCATAAGCTGTTCACAGAGGACATTCCTAAAGTATAATGACACAGAAAGATTAAAAATAAAGGATTGGGGCCAGAGGTGGCGGTTCATGGTTACAACCCCAGCACTTTGGGAAGCCAAGGTGAGAGGATTGCCTGAGTCCACAAGTTCGAGACCAGTCTGGTGATCATTTCTGTGGCAACAACTCACATCATAAAAGAGCTTGGAAATGTACTGACACTGTTTTTACCTATTAAAGATAAAGAACTTAGAGACAGTTGATGAATGTTATCCCTGCTGCAGTATTGGAGCAAGTAAAGAATCTTGCCATTTTATTCACCTGACAGCTGTCTTTGTTTTATGAATAGTTAAACAAAATAATAGCCACATTTAATGAAATAAATATTTTCTTGAGCTTCACGAACTACTGTGATCTTTCTTATGAGAATTATTTCTTGTGTACTTCCACAGAAAATTGCTTGCATCACTCTTAGAGTATTATTGGACTCTGCTTTGTATTTTTCCTAGTTGTTTACCTGTCTGTTTCATCTATTTTATTGTGAACTCAAAAGAAGAGAGAAACTGTTTCTGATTCATCTTTGTTGCACAACAATCATGCCTAACTCAGTGGCTAGTGCATTATACTCAGAAAAATGATTGAACTGTTAGTTTATTGTTACTTTCAAAGCCAAGGAACTAGAATAGTGTTATTAATTCGGTGCATTATGTCTATACCCACCTACGGTTTTTGGTTTGTAAACAACCAATAGGTACAATTTATATTCAAAAGGCTTATTTTTCTTCCCCAAGTAGCTCATACAGTGTCGGAACTGGTCCATTGTAAAGTCCAGAGGTACATTGGAAGACTTTGGAAATCTTATCAGTTATTTTAGACTCAGTGCTAATTAGTACATTAAAGTTACATTCCCCCCCCCAAAATAGTTTAATTTGGGATGTTTATAATGTTCAGGTTTATTAGCTAATTGGAAACTCTGCTTTAAATTGTCATCTTAGGGTAGTATTTGCATTTATTATTGTTCGGTTACAATGTTAAATGAGGTCAGGTGCCTGTAATCGTGCCTGTAATCCCAGCACTTCGGAATGCCAAGGCAGGAAGATTGCTTGAGTCCAGGAGTTCAAAATCAGCCTATTCAACATAGTGAGACATCGTCTTTACAAAAAATCAAAAAAATTAGGTGTGGTGGTGTATGCCTGTAGTCCCAGCTACTCAGGAGGCTGAGGCAGGAGGATGGCTTGAGTCTAGGAGGCTGAGGATGCAGTGAGGCGTGATGTGCCGCTGCACTCCAGCCTGGGCGACAGAATGAGATCCCAACTCAAGAAAAAATATCATAAATGGCTGTTTATCTGCCATTTGCTCCTAGGGTCAACACAAAGCAAAAAAAAAAAAAAAGAAGAAGAAGAATAAAACCAAACAAAAACAAGTTCTTCATGTTTTTAAAATAAGGCAATTAGGGAGGAGTATTCTATGACATGTTCCCAATAGTTAGTGAGAGTTGACTGTTTGCACCATCCATGCCATTATGCCCCATTGGCCATGTGGTTGTGAACACAAATTTGAACAAAGAAATTGTTAAGATTTATTGGCTTAACCTGTAACCAAGAAAGACTCTCTTGCCATTTACACAGTGGAATGAATCATACGTTCTTGGTCTCATAACCTTTATAATGTAATATTCTGATCTAAAATACCAGCAACAAAATCCACCATAACTTCTAAGTTTCAAATATTTTATTACTTTATCTTTCTTTTTGTCTGTGACCTGAAAGATTACAGTTGTCTTAATTCAATTTGAAAAGGAATTACTATATGTATATTATATATGAAACAAAGTAACAGAGATTAAGGAATGAAGGAGGAAAAGAACACTTTTAATACTGCTTTTATCAGAGTACATATCACAGTGGCTAATATATTTTAGAATATGATACTTGTGTTTAAATCTTTTACTTTTTTGTTTTTAATACTTTCATGAAGTATAATTGACATACAATAAAATGTTCATAATTAAGACTAAATTTGATAAGTTTTAAAATATGTGTACACCATGAAACCATCACCACCATGACGAGCATAACCATCATCGTGAAATTTCCTCAGACCCTTCTGTAATCCCTCCTTCATGTCCCACCTAGCTTAATCCCACATGCCCAGAGAAACACGTATCTGCTTTATGACACTGTGGATTTGTTTGCATTTTCTATACTTTTATGTTAATGGAATCATACAGCACGTACTATTTCATGTCTGTATAATTATTTTGAGATTAGTCAATGTTGTTACTTGGATCAATGGTTTATTAACTTTTGAGGCTGTTTATTCACTGATGGTAAAAATTTGTGTTGTTTCACATTTCACGCTATTACAAATAAAACTATGAATATTTGTGTATAAGATTTTTTGTGCATATGTGCTTTTATTCCTCTTGAGTAAATAAATATCTGGGAGTGGAACAGCTAGGTTAAATCATAAGTGTAACTTTAACATTTTAACAAACTGACAAATTATTGTTATTATTATTATCATTATTATTATTTTGAGTCAGGGTCTCACTCTGTCACTCAGGCTGGAGTGTAGTGGCACGATCATGGCTCACTGCAGCCTCAACCTCCTGGGCTCAGATAATCCTCCTGCTTCAGCCTCCTAAGCAGCTAGGAGTACAACTGCCTGTCACCATGTCCAGATAAATTTTTTTTATTTCTTGTAGACACAAGGTCTCCCTGTGTTGTCCTGAATGGTCTCAAATTCCTGGCCTCAAGCAATCCTCCTGCCTCAGCCTCCTAAAGTGCTGAAATTATAGCTGTGAGCCACCATGTCCAGTTTACAAATTATTTTTAAGTGACTGTACAATTTTGCATTTCTCTCAACAATGTATGAGTTTCAGTTGCTCTCTATCCCTGAAAACACTTGGTATGCCAGCCTTTTATAATTTAGTCATTTTAATAGGTATATAGCAGTATCCTATTGTGGTTTTGACTTGCCTTTTCACAATGACCAATAATATTGAGCATTTTTTCATGTACTTGCATCCGGAGATATTTTGTCTCAAAATCGTTCCTTCTATGTGTGCCTTCTCTTTTTATTCTCTAGTAGTGTTTTTTAAAGAGCAGAAATTAAATTTAATGAAGTCCAATTTGTAGATTTAACTTTTTATGAATTTCTTTTATGGTGTACTTTTGGTATAGAAATAGTCTATTTTTAAATCAAGGTCACACAGACTTTCTCCTAAAAATTTTAAATTTTTAGGTTTTACATTTATGTTTGTGAATCGTTTTGAGTTAATTTGTGTATGGGGCAGTGGTTCAATTTTTGCATGTAGATAGATAATTATAATGGCACAATTTTCTGCAGAGAATAATTTTATTCATTGTATTACCTTAGAACACTTATAGAAAATCTGTTAACCATAGGTGTAGGGTTTTTCTCTGGCCTTTCTATTCTGTTTTATTGATTTATATGACTATCCTTACACCAATACCACACTGTATTTTTATAAAGAGTCTTGAAATCATATGGCATAATTATTTCAACTTTTTTTACTTTGGCAATATTGTTTTGGTTATTCTAGGTCTTTTCAATTTCCATATAAACTTTAGAATGAGCTTGTCAATTTCTGCCCCCAAAAAGCACACAACAAATCTTCCAAAACCAGCCTGTCATTTCTGGGTTGGTTTTAATTGTACTTTTTTTTTTTTTTTCACTATAGATGGTAATTTTTGACTAGATAGCAAATAACGTGAATTTTGCCATGATTGTGTATATGTGTATAGTGTGTATGTGCATGTAGGTGTGTGTATCATTTGAGCATTTTTTTTTTTTTCTGGAACACAGTTAAGCTACCCGGAAGCACTTGATTCTTTCTAGGCTAACATTTAAGCATTGTTATGCAAGACCAGAGCAACCTTTAATGTGGGGCTAAGTTCTGACTACTTTTTTAATGCCCTGCGAATGTGAGATTTTATTCTGTGGGTGGTGGGAACATGAAGACTTTTTAGCTGTGTGTAAATCCTATAGGTTATTCCCTCTTCATTTCAGGTGGTTCTTTCCCCACCCTCATATGGTTTCCTCATGTGGATCAATACTCAGCTGAA
Source organism: Cephalopachus bancanus (assembly GCA_027257055.1). Lineage (NCBI taxonomy): Eukaryota > Metazoa > Chordata > Mammalia > Primates > Tarsiidae > Cephalopachus > Cephalopachus bancanus. The sequence goes on along the minus strand of JAPVLO010000991.1, from coordinate 28,142 downwards.
AACCTGAAAAGTACCCTCTAGGGACTGTGGAGTGCTTGCTATGAAGCTGTCTCCTCTCTATTACTCTGGCCTATGGACTCTGATGCTCTTGGCCTCCTTGGACTGTGTCAGCTCTACCTTTTAAATTCAGTGCTCCAGAAGGTACATGCCAAAAGTCTTGGCAGCGTATACATGAGGTTGAAAGTCTGCAGGTATCTCGGTGTGGTTTTAATTTGCATTTCTTTGATGATTAGTGAGACTGAGCAGTTTTTCATGTATCTGTTGGCTGCTCAAATGTCTTCTTTTGAGAAGTGTCTATTCATATCGTTTGCCTATTTTGTGATAAGGCTATTTGTTTTTTTTCTTTTTGGCACATTTGAGTTCCTTGTAGACCCTGGATGTTAGGTCTTTGTCAGATACACAGTTGGCAAACATTTTTTTCCCATTCTGTGGGTTGCCTCCCCACTCTCTTGATGGTTTCTTTTGCTTTGCAGAAGCTCTTTGCCCACCAAAACAGGACTGGATTTTTTTAAATGTACATACATGAAAAAGTGTTCAGTCTCATTAATCATCAGAGAAATGCAAATCAAAACTACATTGAGATGCCACCTAACCCCAGTTAGAATGGTCATCATTAATAAAACAAACAACAACAGATGCTGGTGAGGATGCAGAGAAAAAGGAACGCGTCTACACTGCTAGTAGGAACGCAAACTAGTGCAATCTCTCTGGAAGACAGTGTGGCGATTCCTGAAAGAACTAAAAATTGACCTTCCATATGATCCAGCAATTCCCCTATTGGGAATATACCTGGAGGAACTCAAGTCATTCTACCATAAAGATACCTGCACATGCATGTTTGTTGCAGCTCTAGTCACAATAGCAAGAACATGGAACCAACCATGCTGCCCATCGAAGCTGGACTGGATTAAAAAATGTGGTACATATACACAATGGAATATTATGCAGTCATAAAGAAGGACAAACATATGGACTTTGCAGCAACTTGGATGGATTTAGAGTCAATCATACTCAGTGATCTATCACAGAAACAAAGAACAGAGTGCCATATGTTCTCACTTATAAGTGGACCTTGAACAATTATCGTAATACTAAGAAAGGGATTGGCAGTACTGGGATACTGCCAGGGGAGGGGGGCACACCTCATCAACAAGGATACCTGCATAATTACCATTTGTATACCTAACCCTGAATTGTAACACCAATTTTAAAATAAAATACAAGTAAATAAACAACAGACCCATTTTTTTAAAGTCTGCAGGCACACAGAATTCAAGAGCTGTTAAAACAAGACTTCTACCAGTTAGATTTCAAAGGATGTCATGTACAACCTGAGGTACTCAGGCAGAGCCTTGTTATAAGGAAGGAGCCACCACAAAGAACCCCTACTAAGGCAATGCTGAACGAAAATGTGGGCTCACAGCCACCACAGACAGACTCTCTGGGGGTATTACCTACTGGAGCCATGGAAGTGGGATTACCATTGAGACCACAGAACTGTAGAGCCACCAGCATGCAACTCCAACCCAAGAGAGCTAAAGCATGGACTGAGTCCATCAAAACAATAAAAGCAGGGCTGCCCAAGGCTTTGAGGGCCCAATTCCACTGCCCAATATATCTAGACATTGGGACATGGAGTCAAGGAAGATTATTCTAAAGTTTTAAAATGTATTGTTGCTTACCTTGTTGGGTTTTGGACTTACCCTTCTTTTCTTGCCCATTTATTTGTTTTATAATGGGAATATCTATCATATGCCTGTTCTGCTATTGTATTTTATAAGCAGATAACTTGCTTTGATTTCACAGGTTCATAACTGGAGGGAATTTGCCTCAAGGTGAATCATGCCTTGAGTCTCACCTATATCTTATTTACATGAGAGTCTGGACTTTTGAGTTAATGCTGGAGGGAATTAAAACTTTTGAGGCTATTGGAACAGAATGAATGTATTTGGTACATGAAGACATGAGTTTTTGGAGACCTAGGGGCAGAATACTGTGGTTTGACTCTCCCCTCTAAAGCTCCTGTTGAAGTTGAATTGCCATGGTAATAGTGCTGAGAGATGGAATCTTTAAGAGGTGATTAGGTCATGAGAGCTGAGGACTAAATTCTGAACTTCTTTTTCTCTCTCATGCCAAATTCCAAACAAATGAGCTTAAGGAGTCCCATCAGATGGTATTGTTTTGTTTTGTTTTTTAGTTAACCCTATATAAAGTGGTGTACTTTCCAACCTGACTCTGGTATAACATCACATAACAGATAAAGAAAGAAATAAAATATCTTATGACCCCAAAAGCCATCTGTTGGGGAAATTTGCATCTGTATAGAATCCCCTTTTAGGGATCTCCAGAGGAGCTAGAAGCTAAACATTTGCCATCTATTCTCTCTCAGGAATGCTACCTATGAGGCCTCATCTACATATCAAGAAATTTGACTTCCTCAAATGGCCCCTTATCTCAAGGCAGCATTTTTTTTTTTTTTTTTTTTTTGCTGATTTCAAAAGTCCTTAGACAAAGTCTAACTTTTGCTACTTAATTGTCAATGAGGAAATCTTTGGATCCAACTATAACCTGCAAGTCCCCATTTGGAGATGTCATGCCTTCTGAGATCAAACCAATGTAAATCTCACATATATGAATTTATGTTTTGTGTTTGTTTTTGTTTGTTTGTTTGTTCTTTTTGAGCTGGACTCACTCTGTCACCTGACTGGAGTACACTGGCAAGATCACAGCTTATTGAGACCTTGAACTCTTGGACTCAAGCAATCCTCCTTCATCGGTCTACTGAGTAGCTAGGACTAGACAGGCACCACTGTATCCAGCTAATTTTTTTTATTTTTCTGTAGGGACAAAGTCTTGCTATGTTATCTAGGTTGGTCTCAAATTCCTGGGCTCAAGCAATCCTCTCGCCTCAGCCTCCCAAAGTGCTGAGATTAAAAATGTAACCCACTGCACCTGGTCTTATTTATGCATTTTTTGTAACTTCTGTCTCCCTATTACGTGTGTGTGTATATATAATGTATATACATATATGTGTATATATATAATATATATATACAGTGCTGAGTAATATATATATTATTGTATATATATGTATATATATTATATAATTTTGTGTGTGTGTGTGTGTATTACTCAGCACTGTTACTTGATTATATATCTATAACCAAGCTATAATTTAATCATCTCAGGCACATGTTATCAGGACCTTTTGGGATGATGCCACAGGCCAATATCACTCACATTTGGCACAGAATAAAGTTTAAATATTTTGCAGACTTTGGCATCCTTTATTAATAGGACTCTGCTGCTACATGAAGTGGCTCATGTCTGTAATCCCAGTACTTTGGGAGGTAAAGGTATGAGGATTGCCGAAGCCCAGGGGTTTGAGACTAGTCTGGGTAACTTGGCAAAACCTCATCTCTACAATGAATCAAAAAATTAGCTGTGCATGGAGGTGCATGCTTGTGGTTCCAGAATCACCTGAGCCCGGCAGACCGAGGCTGCGGTGGCTGTGAGTGTGCTACTGCACACCAGCCGAGGTGACAGAGTGAGACTCCAACTCAAAAAAAAAAAAAAGAAAGAAAAAACAGGGTTCTGACTTCATGAATGGATTAACGACATTATTGTTGGAGTGGGCTAGTTATTGTGAGAGTGGGCGCCTAAGAAAAGAATAAGTTCAGCCCCATTTATTTTTCTATTTTGCAGTCTTACTTGCCTTCCTGCTATGATGATATGTTATTGCAAGAAGGGCCTCATCAGATGTGGACCTTCAATCCTGACTTCCCAGCCTCCAGAACCATGAGCTGAATCAGCTTCTGTTCTTTATTAATTACCCAATCTGTAGTATTTTGTTATCATGACAGAAAACAAAATGAGACACAAAATGAAATTATCAGGTTCCACTTGTATTCCGTTTGTCTATGCTGTGAACTGGAAACTTTCCCCAGTCAGAAAGTTGGAGTAATCTTAGGTCTCACTTCATTTATTTTCTTTCATTCAAGTATCATACTCTTGACCATCGTAATGATCACCAACCATCATTTAGGTTGTTCTGATCCTAGACATATGTCAGTCTAACAACTTTTGCGTAGTTTTTTTTCCTAATGTCTCAGATGGGAAGGTATATCCAGTCCCTATTACTCCAACCTGAAAAGAAGAGGAAGTTTGCATCTAAATCTTGATTTCACCATTCATTCATGTTAGCTATACATATCAGCAAACATTAGATAATATCATAATTAGCAGTATTCTTGAAAATATAATACCAATGAATGCTTTACTAATATAGCATATATAAATTGAGACTATTTTTCACTAATATTTTTGGTAGCTATGTGCCAGTATTCATTCATATAGATATATTTTGAGTTACATGTTTTTGTAATTTTTTGGTTGGGTGGAATATTTCTATACAATCATAAACTAAAAATTTCCTAAGGAATTTCTGTATGTTTTGGGCATTATATTAGAGATTTCATTATTACAAATTACTATTTTATAAGGAAAATTCAATACATGTGTGCTAAAACATTCTTAAATTTTGTTTGCATTTTCCCAAGTTCTCCTTGAATAATTTGGATGAATCTTATAAGCCATCATATGCAATAAGTTATTTTATTCTTTTTTTTTTGAGTTGGAGTCTCACTCTGTCGCCCAGACTGGAGTGCAGTGGCCACTCCCGGCCACCGCAGCCTCGACCTGCTGGGCTCCAGCGATCCTTCCGCCTCAGCCTTCCGAGTAGCCAGAATTACAGGCATGCACTACCACACCCGGCTGGGATGATGCCACAGGCCAATGTCACTCACATTTGATTTATTGTAGAGATGAGGTCTCGCTGCCCAGGCGGGTCTCGAACCCGCGGGCTCAGGCAATCCACTCACCTCAGCCTCCCAAAGGCGCGGGATTACAGGCTGAGCCACTGAGCCCGGCTGCAATAAGTTATTTATCTAAGGTTATTTAGGTAGCAAATGTTAGAGCTGGGTATAAACCCAGTCATTCTGACACAAATAACTATACTCATAATATTTATAATTTACAATCTTTCTACTGGAAATAGAATCCAAGTTGTGCCTTAAAAAGATAGCACGCCTTGACAGGAATCCTTGAGAAATAAGAGAGTAAAGCTTAAGCAGGGTCACAAAAGCTATAGTATTATAGTTGATTTGGCAGAAAACCAATATGACACTTTAGAGAGTATACTGCATGGGAAGATGCAAAAAAACTAAACCTCGAAAGGCAGGCTTGGGAAAATGGGGAAAAAAAAACTCAAATGCAAGGTCAAGGAGTCTTTTTTGAAGTTTTTCAAAAAATTGGAATTTATCATCTACCTGTTTTTAAAGAAAGTGTTTCTAGTACTGTAGAGAAGATAGATTAATAAGTATGGAGAAAGTTTCTGGAAACAGAGAACTTATTTTGGATATTTTACCAATAGTTTAGGTCTCAAGTATTAATATCCTGAAATAAGGCAGTGAGTGACAGTGAAAATGGAAATAAGGCAATAGATGTATCAATTCTACAGATAGGGATATGGAGTAAAACAGAGGGAGACAAAGATATGGAAGAAAATCAATTTAAATGCTAATTTTAGGCAAACAACTTTGTACATTTAAGTGAGCTCAATGATTTTTGAGTGAAAATGGTCTTGTACTTTTCTTCTGTTAATCTAGTATTGTATTGGTTCCTGTGAATTTTATATGGAGCACATAGGGGCCAAAAGGTTTGTCATGATTCTGAATTCATTTTCTAAGGAAAAGAGTGAAAGAGAATAATCTTAGATATCTCAGAATATCACCTTCCTCCAAACACTTCCCTCTCCCTCCCCACTGACAAAAGTAGAGTATAAATAAATGACTGTAAACTAAAGACTGGAAATATATTTCATAACTATTTTAAAGAAAACAAAAATATGCAAAACTGTGTTGACAATCAGTATATATAATGTAGTACTAGTACTTGGTGCTTGAATATATTAAATGATCTTCAAATATCTATTTTTCATTCAAAGTAATTTCTATTGTACATAATAGCTTTGAAGCCAATATTTATTTCAATAACAACTTTTCAATTCTATTAATTGAAATTCATAAAAGCATTCCAAACATAATTAGCTATTATAGTTCAAGCAGTTCCAAACTCTAATGATTATTTTATGGTAGATATAACTACAAAAAAATTATTTAAATATATAATTCACATACAGCTATAAAATTTAATATACCTTCTAGAAATGTAGAATGGACCAAGGCATCTTTCAAGACTAAACTGATTAAAATTGATGAGAGGAAATGTTGGGGTTTTTTTTGCTTGTTTTAAAGAGTTATTTAAAAAAGAAAGTATGAATATTTTAAGATATGACAAATAACCTGTTTAGTTTACAGAAACTGATGGCCTGTTGTTATATGATGCCACAAAGAACCGATATAGAAGCATCATTAGAAGTTACAACTGCCAGGCTCAGTGGCTCAGCCTGTAATCCCGCACATTTGGGAGGCTGAGATGAGTGGATTGCCTGAGCCTGTGGGTTCGAGACCCACCTGGGCAGTGAGACCTCATCTCTACAATAAATCAAAAAATCAGCTGGGCGAGGTAGCGCATGCCTGTAATTCCAGCTATTCGGAAGGCTGAGGCGGAAGGATCACCGGAGCCCAGCAGGTCGAGGCTGTGGTGGCCAGGAGCGGCCACTGCACTCCAGTCTGGGCGACAGAGTGAGACTCCAACTCAAAAAAAAAAAAGAAGTTACAACTAAAAACAAACAAACTCAGAAACTAGAAGTATAGAACACACAAAGCTGAGAATAGATGTCAGCAACATGGTGGAATAATACTCTCCAGCTCTCATTGCCCATCATTTTGAATAACTATTCATGCCTGAAGAAGCTGAGAAAACAAGATGAGAGAATATAGCACATGGGCATACATAAAAATAAGAAAAGATTGAAGAGTGTAAGAAAGACAGTGCTATGTTACCCATGTCACCTTTCCAACAAGACAAGGTAGCAGATCATGGAGAGAGATATTCTTTAAGTGGGGAAGGAGAGGGAACTAGGCACTAGATCTTGCCTCAGAACCTAATACAAGGCCCTCCCCAGTAAAACTCAGCACTGGGTAGGACCCCACAGGCCCAGAATCTAAGTTAGTTCCTGTGTACTAAGCCCAACCAAAGGCTAGACCAGATGTTGCATCCTTAGGCCTAATCCTAACCCCCAGAATCTAACTAGGCCCCACAGGCACAGAATGCACCAGTCTAGAGTGAGTTTTGTTTTTTTTTTGTTTGTTTGTCTGTTTATTTTTGCTCATTTTGTTTGTTTGTTTTTGGTTTTAGTTTTTTTCTCTCTCTTTCTGTTTTTGATTGTGTTTTCATATTTGTTTCTGTTCTTTTATTGCTTTTTTAGAATTTCTGTTTGTGTAGGGTTTTTTTAGGGGAGTATACATCAATGGGGGGTTTTCTGTCAGTTTGTGTGCTTGTATGATTGCCTGTAAGTTTTAGTTTTTTTAAACCTTTTTCGTCTTTGTGTCTCTTTTCATTTGTTATTTGATATGCCTGTCTGTTTTCCTTCTTTATTCTCTCTCTGCAACTTCCTCTCCTCTCCTTCCTTCCTTTTTCCATTCTTTTCCTTTTTCTTACCTCATTTTGCTTTCGAGGGGCAAATCTATAACCGTAATGCATGGACAGATTATAAGACAGTGGGAAGTGGGTTCCAGGGGGCCAACATACCTGTCAGTGGATATTGGGATGTGCAGATACTTTCTAAATCACAGTTCCCCACTCAATTAAATCTCAAAACTGCAAAAAGTACAGCCCCTCCCCATAGTCCAGCTTCAGAATTGAACAAAACAAGAGGATCTATACAAGGAAGAATAGGAGACTGTGCAAACAGAAGTAAAAGTTACCCCATCACTGAACAACAGAATTAAAGAAGAGGTAAAAAAAAAATAGGAGGGAGAAAAACCTACACAAAAGAGAAAAAACTAAAATAAGAATATGGGTCTCACACAGACCCCTGGGAGGTCAACCACTGAGAATACAGATTTCAGAATGCAAACAATGAAGAGCACCCAGAATGACAGGTCTCAAACCACAAATCCAGATATCAAGACATTAATAGAGAGGATAAATAGAATTGAGGAAAGATAAGAGGAAAGAATGAAGGAGTTGATAACTGACATAACAGCAATAAAAAATACAGTGAATGGAATAAATAACAAACTGATAAGCATGGAAAGCAGAATGAATCAAGCAGAAGAAAGAATCTCAGAGCTTGAGGACCAAAATATTAAACTAACCCAAACTGTTAAATACATAGAAAAGAAGCTTAAAAAGACAGAACAAAAACTCCAAGAGATGAATGATTATTTCAAGAAGCTGAACCTAAGAATAATTGGAATCCCTGAGGCAGATAAAGAGACAGACCATCCTGAAACATACTTTCCATGAAATTTTTCAAGAAAACTTCCCTCATCTCATCAGAGACATAGCCATTCAAACACAAGAGATTCAGGGAACCCCTGTAAGACAACAAATTAGAAGATCAACTGCTAGACATATAATAATTCATTTACACAAAATAGATATAAAAGAAAAAATCCTAAAGGCAGCAAGAGAGAAAGGTCAGATTACCTATTGTGCAGGAGTCACAATATTAATATTAGACAAAATATCCTTTAAGCTATAAAAAAATTTAAAAAGATACACAATACAGTGTATGGAATAAATAACAAACTGATAAGCATGGAAAGCAGAATGAATCAAGCAGAAGACAGAAGGCCACTACATAATGATAAAAGGTTCAATCCATTAACAAGAAATATCCGGTCAAAACATATATGCACCCAACATAGGAGCACAGACTTTCATAAAGTAGCTTCTAGGTAAACTAAAAAAAAGATGTTGACTCTAACACTATCATAGCTGGGAAATTAAACAGCCCTAGATAGATCATTAAGACAAAAAGTTAACAAGGAAATCTGGAACTTCAATGTGACACTTGACCAAGCAGACTTAAATGATACCTACAGAACACTTCACTCAATAGAATATACCATCTACTCATTGCCACATAGAATGTACTCTAAGATCAACCACACCCTTGACTATAAATCAAGCATAAACAAATTTCATAAGATTGAAATTCTGCCATACACCTTTTCAGACCACAGTGGAATAAAAATAAATATCAACACCAACAAAGTTCCCCTCAAGCCCACAAAGACATGAACTCTAAACACCATGATCATACACAATTCCTGGGCCAACACAGAAATCAAAACAGAGATTAAAAGATACCTGGAAACAAATGAGCGCAAAGAAACATCTTACCAAAATCTCTGGGATGCCATGAAATCAGTCCTAAGAGAGCAATTCATATCACTACAAACACACAAGAAGAAAATGGAAAGATCACAAGTTAACAGCCCAAAAAACCACCTAAGGAAGCTGGAAAAGCAAGACCACCAAAACCCTAACTTCAGCAGAAAAATCTATATCACCAAAATAAAAGCCCAAATTTGGGACAAAGAAGACAAAAATATAATACAAAAAAATCAATGAAACCAAAAGCTGTTTTTTTAAAAGGCTAAACAAGATTGATGGGCCCCTAGCTAGACTTACCAAGAAAGAGAGAGAAAACCCAAATAAACACAATTAGAAATGCAAAAAAGTCAAGTCACAACTAACCCCAAAGAAATATAAAAGATTATCACAGATTACTATGTACACCTGTATGAAAATAAACTCAAAAACCAAAATGAAATGGAGGACTTTATTATATCACACAACCTCCCCAGGTTGAAACAAGAAATCAAGACCCTAAGTAGACCAATAACAACCCAGGAAATCGACTATGTCATAAGAAAACTGCCTACACAAAAAAGCCCTGGACAAGATGGCTTTAAGCAGAATTCTACAAAACATACAAGGATGAACTGATACCAAACCTACTGAAAATATTCTAGGCAATCAAGAAAGATGGAACTCTCTGCAAATCACTTTATGAAGCTAACATCACATTAATACCCAAACTGGGTAGAGATCCAACAAAGAAAGAGAACTACAAGCCAATATCCTTGATGAAAATAGATGCTAAAAATCTCAACAAGATTATAGCAAATTGGATCCAACAACACATCTCAAAAATCATCCACCATGAGCAAGTAGGCGTTATCCCTGGAATGCAAGGCTGGTTCAACATCTACAAGACCATAAACATAATTAAATATATTAGCAGATGTAAAAAAAGCCCCACATGATTATATCATTAGACGTGGAAAAATATTGGATAAAATCCAGTACCCCTTCTTGATAAAAACACTCAAACATCCAGGCATAGATGGAACATACCTCAAAATAGTAAGAGCCATCTACAAGAAACCCACAGCCAACATACTGCCTAACAGACAGAAATTGTAACCACTTCCCCTGAAAACTGGAACAAGACAAGGATGTCCACTCTCACCCCTCCTGTTCAACATAGTATTGGAAGTCCTAGCTAGAGCAATCAGACAAGAGAAGTAAATCAGAGGTATCCAAATAGAAAAAGAGGAAATTAAATTATTCCTCTTTGCAGACACATGATTCTATACCTCAAAAACCCAAGAGAATCTGTCAAAAACCTCTTTGCACTGACAAAAGACTTTGGAAAGGTCTCAGGGTATAAAATAACTGTGCAAAAGTCAGTCTCATTACTATACACCAACAATAGACAAATAGAAACTCCAATAAAAAGCATAACCCCATTGACAATAGCCACAAAAAAATGAAATACCTTGGCATTTTCCTAACCAGAGAAGTCAGAGACCTTTACAATGAAACCTACAAAACGCTGTTCAAAGAAATCAAAGATGACACACACAGATGGAAAAATATTCCATGCTCATGCTTTGGAAGAATCAACATTGTTAAGATGTTCATCCTACCCAAGGCGATCTATAGAATTAATGCAATATCCATTACATTACCAGCAACATGTTACCAAAACCTCTGGAATGCCATGAAATCAGTAGTAAGAGGGGAATTCATATCTCTACAAACACATGAAGAAAATAGTAAGATCACAAGTTAACAGCCTAACAAGTCACCTAAGGAAGCTGGAAAAGCAAGACCACCAAAACCCTAACTTCGGCAGAAGAATCCAGATCACCAAAATAAAAGCCCAAATATGGGACATAGAAGACAAAAAGATAATACAAAAAATCAACAAAACAAAAAGTTGGTTCTTTGAAAGGATAAACAAGATTGATGGTCCTCTAACTAGACTGACCAAGAAAAAGAGAAAAAGTCCAAATAAAGACAATCAGAAACACAAAATATTAAGTCACAATTGACCCTGAAGAAATACAAAAGATTATCAGAGACTACTATGTACACTTGTATGGAAACAAACTTGAAAACCTAAAGGAAAAGGAGGACTTTCTGACATCACACAACCCCCCCACATTGAAACAAGAAGAAATCGAGACATACGAGCAGCCAACAGATACATGAAAAAATGTTCAGCCTCGCTAGTCATCAAAGAAATGCCAATTAAAACTACACTGAGATACCACCTAACTCCAGTCAGAATGGCCATCATCAATAACTCAAAAAACAACAGATGTTAGAGAGTATGTGGTGAAAAGGGAACACTTCTACACTGTTGGTGGGAATGTAAACTAGTACAGCCTCTGTGGAAAACAGTGTGGCAATTCCTAAAAGATCTAAAAGTCGACCTCCGATATGACCCTGCAATTCCCCTACTGGGAATATACCTAGAGAAACTTAAATTACTCTATAAAAAAGATACCTACACATATATGTTTATTGCAACATTGTTCACAATAGCAAGAACATGGAACCAACCATACTGCCCATTGAAAGAGGAGTGGATAAAAAACAATGTGGTACATATACACGATGGAATATTATTCAGCCATAAAGAATGACAAAATTACAAATTTCACAGCAACTTGGATGGACTTAGAGACTATAATACTGAGTAATTTATCACAGAAACCAAGAACCAAGTATCACATGTTCTCATTCATAAGTGAACCTTGAACAACTATCATAATACTATAAGAAAGGGTTTGGCAATAGTTGGAAACTGCCAGGGGAGGGCGGGGGTGGGTGTGACAGTGGTGGGAAACTGCCGGGGGGGGCACACCTCATCATCAAGGGTACCTGCATAACGAACATTTGTATACCTAACCCTGAATTCTACCCCACATCTTTTTGTTTTTTTTTGAGTTGGAGTCTCACTCTGTCTCCCAGACTGGAGGGCAGTGGCCACTCCCGGCTACCGCAGCCTCGACCTGCTGGGCTCCGGCGATCCTTCCGCCTCAGCCTTCCAAGTAGCTGGAACTACAGGCGTGCGCTACCACGCCCAGCTAATTTTTTGATTTACTGTAGAGATGAGGTCTCGCCAAGTTGCCCAGGCGGGTCTCAAACCCGTGGGCTCAAGCAATTCACTCACCTCAGCCTCCCAAGGCACGGGATTACAGACTGAGCCACCGAGCCCGGCTACCCCACATCTGTAAAATAAAAATAATAAAATAAGATAAAAAAGAAAGGAAGAAAGAAACAAAGAATCTATTAAAATAAAAATGGAAAACTATGAACAAAATGGCAGTATTAAATTCTTACCTATCAATATGTAAATGGATTACATTCTCCAATCAAAATATTTAAAGTGGATGAATGAATAAAAAAACAATATTCAACTATATGCTGCCTTTAAGAGATTCACTTCACCTGTAAGGACACACATAGACTAAAAGTGAAGATGGAAAAAGATATTCTATGCAAATAGAAACTGAAAAGAACAGAAATATCTATGCTTATCTCAGATAAAATTTCCTTTAAGCCAAAAACTTAAAAATGGGACATAAAATGAGACAAAGAAGGTCATTACATAACAATAAAGAGGTCAATTTATCAAAATGATATAACAATTGTAAATATATACTCTTAACATTGGACAGCTACATATATAAATCAAATATTAATAGATATGAATGGAGATACAGATTATAATATGATAATAGTAGAAGACCTTAACACTCCACCTTCAACAATGGCCAGATCATCCAGACAGAAAATCAATAAGGAAACCTCAGACTTGCATGACATTTTAGACCAAATGAACCAAGCATACATATGCAGAACATTAGATCCAACAGCAACAAAACTCACATTTGTCTTAAACTCACACAGGAGATTTCCAGAATAGAGTGTATGTTAGGCCACAAAATAAATCTTAACAAATTTAAGAACATTATAATCATAACATGCATATTTTCTGACCACAATGGTATAAAAACAGAAATTAATAACAGGAAACTTTTGGGGGAATTCACAGATATATGAAAAATAAACATATACTTCTGAACAACCAATGGACTGATGAAAAATTAAAATAGAAATTTTAAAATGACATAAATTAAATTGGAAACTCAACATACCAAAACTTATGGTATGCAGCAAAATCAGTTCTAAATGGGCAGCTAATAACAGAGAAAAGATCTCAGACCATCTAATTTTATACCTCATGGAACTAGAATAATCAAAACAAACTAGACCCAAAATTAGCAGAAGGAAGGACATAATAAAGATTGGAGCAGAAATAAATGGAATACAGACTAGAAAAACAATAAAAAAGATCAATGAAATTAAGAGGGTTTTTTTGTAAAGATAACTAAAGATTCTATCAAAAACCTTTTAGAACTACTAACAAACTCAGCATAATTGCAGATTTTAAAATCAGTATATAGCCAGGAGCAGTGGCTCACACCTGTAATCCCAGCATTTGAGAGGCTGAAGCAGGAGGATTGCTTGAGACCAGGAGCTCAAGACCAACTAGGCAGCATAGTGAGATCTCATCTCTACAAAAAAAATTTTAAAAACTAGCTGGGCATGGTCGCACATACCTGTAGTGGCAGCTACTCAGGAGGATGAGGCAGAAGGATCACCTGGGCCCAGGAGGTTGAAGCTGCGATGAACTTGTGATGGTGCCAGGGCACTCCAGCCTAGGAAAACAGAGTGAGACTCTGACTCAAAACAATAAACAAATAATTAAATACGTAAAAATCTCAGTTGATCACGCCCTTATCCTTAAAATGCTTTCTTCAATTAGCTTCCAAAAACCTCCCTCTTTTCATTTACTGTAATATCCTCATTTTTAAATTTTTCTTCCTCCTCTTCCTGATCTCTACACTTTGGAATATTCCAGAGCTCCTTCCTTTTATCATTTCTCTTCTTGTTATACTCACTCCATTAGTTATCACTTCCAGTCTCATTGCTTTAAACATAATCTATCCCCAACCTAAATATCACTATTGAACACCTGCCTCATGTATTCAATGGCCTACTTAACATCCCCAGTTCGATGTCTATTAATATGCAAATATGATCTTGTTTTCTCCAATAAACATGCTCTTTCAACAGTCATTCTCACCTTAATGACAACTCTATATATACAGTGTTCAAGGACAAATATTTTTATATCATCATTGACCCTTCTCTTTCTCTCAGTTCCTGACTCCCTCATGTCAGAAAGTTTTGCTGGCTTTTTCTTTTATTTATATCTGATCATTTCTAACTACCTGCACTGCTATCATTTTGGTCCATTATACCATCATCTCTCCTCTGGATTTCTCCTATAGCCAGTATTGTTATAATAACCTCTTTTAAAAGTGTCCCTGCTTCTACCCATGCCTAGAGCAATGATACAGGTGCAAGCTGTGTGAGTACAGCTGTGTGAGTACAGATAAAGGAGAGATTAATTATGATTGATGGAATAAAGAAATCCCTTGAATAGGATGTGGCATCTAAGCTCAAACACTTCTTAATTGTGACTTTGAGCAAGTTACTTAATCTCTTAATGCTTCAGTGCCACCAAAAAATGGTTAGAAATGATAAATGAATTCTGAAAAGTTGCAGGAAACAAAACTCCATAGGATTTCTATACACTAACAATGAACAACTGAAAAAAGACATCAAGAAACCAATTCCATTTACAATAGTATCAAAAAGAATAAAATACTTAGGAATAAATTTAACCAAGAAGATGAAAGGCTTGTACACTGAAAAGTATAAAGCACTGAAGAGGATACAAATAAAGGGAGACATATCCTGTGTTCATGGATTGGAAGAATTAATATTGTTTAAATTGTAAATTTTGTTAACAGTTTTAATATTGTCAAATGTGCCTGATGGCTATAGTTAATCATAATGTATTATACATTTAAATCCTTTTTTTTTTTTTTTTTGAGTTGGAGTCTCACTCTGTCGCCCAGACTGGAGTGCAGTGGCCGCTCCCAGCCACCGCAGCCTCGACCTGCTGGGCTCTGGCGATCCTTCCGCCTCAGCCTTCCAAGTAGCCGGAACTACAGGCGCATGCTACCACGCCTGGCTGATTTTTTGATTTATTGTAGAGATGAGGTCTCGCTGCCCAGGCGGGTCACGAACCCGCGGGCTCAGGCAATCCACTCACCTCTGCCTCCCAAAGGCGTGGGATTACAGGCTGAGCCACCGAGCCCGGCTCATTTAAATACTTTTAAGAGTGGATTTTATCTATTTTTTGTTTAAGTTGGGGTCTCACTCTGTTGTCCAGAATGGAGTGCTGTGGTATGATCCAGCTCACCAAAGCCTTGACCTCCTGGGCTCATATGATCATCCCCAACTCAGCCTCCTGAGTAGCTGGGATGAGTAGCAGGGACTACAGGCATGCACCCCCACACCCAGCTAATTTTTTAAAAAAATTTTATTTTTTGAGACAGGATCTCACTCTGTTGCTCAGGCTGATCTCAACTCCTGGACTCAAATGATATTCCCATCTCAGCTTTTCAAACTACTAGGATTACAGGCATGAGCCAGTGCCCAGACAAAGGTGGATTTTAAATGTTTTTAATCACAAAAAAAGATAAGTATGTGAGGTAATAGATATGTAAATTCGGTTGATTTAATCATTCTACAATGTATACATATAGCAAAATATCACATTGTATGCCATAAATATATACAATATTTATTTTTCAATTTAAAAATGAATTCATAAAATTTTAAGAATAAAATAAGGATAGTAGTAGGGCCTACTTTGTAGGGTCATTTTGAGAATTACATGAGTTAGTTTATATAAAGTGGTTAGAAGAGTGCCTGACACAGAGTAATTGTTGTATACCTGTTAGAAATTATTATAATGTGATAAGCAATGAAATACAAGTAGATTTTCAATAAATAGA
The DNA here is from genome assembly GCA_027257055.1 of Cephalopachus bancanus. NCBI lineage: Eukaryota > Metazoa > Chordata > Mammalia > Primates > Tarsiidae > Cephalopachus > Cephalopachus bancanus. Next base: position 11,931 of record JAPVLO010000991.1, on the reverse strand, counting down.
TTATGTACAAGGATAATTTTTAGAAGGACAGGGACCAAAATAAAGTTTCTCTGGCCTCCCTGAGCACATACACGATAATAATCGTCTCCCAGAACCCTGAGCAAGTCACAGGACATTGAGATTAACATCTCCTAATATCTCCTAAAGGAATTTGTCTTTCAACTACTTGTCCTGCCCTTCTCATCTATGTGACTGACCCACCCATCTGCCTTGCCTGTCATCATCACCATGACCTCAGCTCCTGTGAATGCCTACCCTGCCCACTCTCCCCAAAATTTTAAAAGGCCCCTAGTCACAAGTTCTGGGGGCCAGGCTTTCTTTCTTTCTTTTTAACTTTATTTTATTATAAAGACGTGGGGTACAAGCCAGCATTAGGTACATAAGTAATGCATGTGCAGGTGAAGTTTGGGCTTCCCACTGGTCCTCACTTCCCTTGGTTTAGGGTCAGGTATCCTTTGTGTTTTATTGGAGGCCATGCTTTTTTAAATCTCTGCTTCCCCATCGCATCTTGGAGAGGTGGATTCTCTCTCTCTCTCTCTCATCTGCTTTCTAAATAAACTATTTTTTCTAATCTAATTTCTGTGCATTCTTTGCACCTTACCCACAGCATCTTACCCACAGCACTGACCTAACATCTTGGTGGCCCATATAGGGATTTACTCTTCCTGGAGTTCCCTCTTACGCTTTCTCTCACTCTCCTCTGTTTCAAACTTGAGTCTCTCTGTGGACTGCACTGAACCTCAAAAGGCAACTAAGGGTTCTGGCCAGATCTCTCCTTGTCACTCTATGCTCCTCTCCCTCACTGCCCAACCTGGTGAGCTGCTTTGGCTGAATCTCCCCATCACCTTAGCTTTTTTCTGGTACAAAGTTACAACTGCAGTGAGGACATGGCTTGACTTTTGCTGCAGCTACTGTGGCTGTCACTGAGGTGTTATCACCTACTCACATCCACTCTGGAGATCCCTTTAAATCTCTCAAACCTGTTTATCAGCTTCCCCTTTGAAAAGTGGCCAGGGTGGGAGGTATTATTAAAGTTCATGTTCTCTCTCAAATTAAACCTAAACTTGGACCGTCAGTCCTCCTCCTGGATAAAAGCAAAGGGACTGCAGGTTAATTAACTAATCCTATTAACTCACAGGAAGAAACAGCCTATTATCATTCTAATCTGCTTTTCCAAACTAAACTTCCAAGCACTCTAGTAAAATCTTATGACTTTACAATGTGCTAAAGCGTTAGTGCTAAATAACACCGGTGTTTATTATGTCAAGATTGCTAAATTTCTTTTTAAACTAAAGTTAAATCACCTTACTGTGCCTGACTAGCTCCCCCCACCACAGGACAGGTCAAGTTTTAAGTGCTGAATATTCTCTGTGTAACACAATGAAGTATGGGAACTGGCCATTCCCACCTAACTAGTGAATGACTTTACTAAGCTCAATAGTTCTGTGGGATGGAAAAATTCTACATACTGTCTGTGTGGCACAATGGGGCATGAGAAGCAATCATTATCACCTAATTGTCCACACCTATGGCACAACTAAGACTAATTTAGCAATCTATAAAGGGTCTTGACAAATCTGTCTGTTTATAATTAGAAATAACTAGGGACAGATCATTTCATATCCACATGGTCTGTTCACTCTAAAGGGTTTTACATCAGATCATTACAAATGGAGAAATGATCAAAAGTTTCATATGTATAAACATTTTTATTAAATTACTTCACTTCTTTACAAACAAGATTATATACTATAGAGTACTCAATGTCTAATTCCAGAGGCTAAATTTAGGAATACAGGCACCGAGTTTCCATGTACAAAAAAAAAACTTTTAAAGGTTTTTTCCTGTTTAGCCAAGGCATTAAAGAAGCAAAAGGATGCCAACATGGTGGGCAGCACACAAAAAAAACAGGCATCCCAATTGGCAGTTGCCATTAGCAACGAAATCCAACTGCCCAACGGAGACCTAACAAGAACAAACTCACTAAGGTAGATAGTGTCCATTACTATGGGTACAGCCTGTGGGGGCACTTGAAGCGTAGTTGTCCCAAAGAGGCCTAACCTTCAGGACCCTGTCCACTGAGCAGGCCAAAACCATTGAAGAGTGGGTGTGCCCTTTTCTGTATGGGAGAGAACACCTGGTTCAGAAATGGTGGCCACTGAGGAGGCCTGAAAATCTGCTAAAGTGCCCGGAAACTAGTTCACCATCATCCTAACAACCCCCAGGTGAATGTTAGGGTGCTGGAACTCAAATTAATTTCTTAATTAACACAAGTGCCAGCCATTTGGTCCTGGCCACTCATATTGGAATCATATAGCCTTGTCTAAATCAAAAGTTACTAAAAGGTCAATTCAAGTTATAAATGTAAAAAGTTATCTATAAAAAGGTAATAATAATAATAAAGAAGCCAGAAAGCAAAGGAAAGATGTAAAGAAAGTTGTTGGCATAAAAGTATTTTTTTGGTAAAAAAGAATATAAAGAAAAGAGAATAATTTTGTACAGCAAAGGATCTTATGTGGCAAACTTTTGTCCTATAATAAAATGAATGGTTATTTAAAGAAAAAGAAAGGTATAGAACAAAGATAAAAGGTTCAAGCATGTTATAGAATGGTATGTGTAAGGATTGTAAGAGAATGTGTGAACAAACTCTATGAACAATCAAGTTTTCAAACATTTTAGTTATTTCTATAAATTTACCATTAATATCAATGACACTAATGCTAGGCCAAAATGCTACTCAAAAATGAAAACACAAGCCTCTTGATTGGCAACCTCCAAAAGAGGGGGAAAAAAGGGAAAGATTCAGTTAGCCCTCTGCTGTCTTTGTTGGTTTTTTTTTCTTTATTTATACATAATAGATGCACATAGTTTGGGGGTACATGCAATCATTTAATATATTCATATAATTTGTAAAGATCAAATCAGTGTACTTGGATATCTATCACCTTAAAGATTTATCTTTTCTTTATGCTAGAAACATTTAAATTCTTCTCTTATAGCTCTTTTGAAATGTACAGATTATTGCAACACATAGTCACCCTATTGGTCCATCTAATACTAGGTCTGATTTCTTTTTTTAATTTTATTTTATTATAGATATGTAGAGTACAAGTCAGGATTAGCTACACAAGCAGTCTGTATGCAGATGGTTTTCATTGTTTTAAAATATCCTCTATTAAAAAGCAAAGTTTTTTTTTACTTTTCAAGATATTTGGACTATAACTTTAGCTAAATAAGTAACTTTTACAATGGTTTTTAATCCTGCATTATGACATTATACCTTTAAAACCTTTAACACTTAAACTTTTCAGCATGTTAAATCTCAGGTTCTCAATTTGTCTCTCTAGGGTTGGGTAAGAAACAAAAAGCAGATTCAGGAACCACAGCTCTCCCACACCCTCCTCCTGAACTGCCTGCATACCACGTAAATTGTTTTGTATACAACATTTATTGTAAAATCTAAAATGATATCTGAGATCTCAGTAACCCACAGTGGTTTATAATCAGCTATAGTGATTTTCAGTGCCAAATTGCTAATGACATTAAAATCTCCTTCCAGGCATAAGGATTACTGATTCAACATAGGATGGATAACAGAATGACCTCTTTGTTTAACATATTACTAATTATTTTTGTTCAAACAGGAAAGAATATTTAAATTTTCTCAAGGTAGTATTTCTCTGTTGAAAGCAGAAGACCAATACCACTCCTTAACCAACCAAAGTCATAGAAGTGATAATAAAACCACCTTTTAGCCCATACATTTGTGAATTGAAAGCATCTGGCAGGTCTCCTGCAAAATACAATGTATTCTAGAAACAACTTCCCCTCCTTCCTCCTCCTCCCACTCCTCCCATCAGAAGCAGAGCGATGTCAGTCTCCAGAGTGGAAGTTACCTGGACTCTACCCTCTTTAGCATATTAATCATTGTGGAGGTGTGTCAGGCCTATTGCAAAAAGGAAAAGGGGTAGTTTCTCTCACTCATGCCACTTGTTTTAAAATTCTCTTGTTCATTATTATTTCCTACACACATGTACACCTAACTACATGTATACAAACTAACATCATTTTTTTCTTCAAAGTCAAATTTATTTTCCTCTGCTCTCCAACATTTACAGTTTCCTCTGTATTTGTACAACAAAAATGGTCCAAACTTTTCTAAATCATTCCCTTTTAAAAACCCTCATAACTGAATAAATCCCCATCACAAAACCCAGAGGAACTCGGGGATAAGCTGCAGGGATATCCACGTTTGGACTAAGGAGCTTGCTGGTACAACAGTGGGAACTGCTTGGATTCCTGAAGCAGGGGTCAAACCCACTGGGGTAACTATTTATAAATATATCTTACCAGACATCAAAGCCTGAATATGTCATAACAGCAGCTATAACAGCCCTTCTTTTTGTATTAATTCTAATAGTATATGCTTTTACACAGTGCTTTGTATACAGACACTAAAAATACTCTAACAACTCCATTGATTCCTGTCCCTTCATCTCTTCCTCTCACTATAGGCAGGTAGGGATATCTCTATGCCCCAATTCAGCGGGAAATAGCAACAGAAGACAAACCACCATCTACGTTCCTCAGTATTAAATAAGAATATTTCAAAACAACCAGAGAAGCAAATGAAAGGACAGAGCCCAAAATGAAGTTTCTCTGGCCTCCTTGAGCATATACATGACAATAATACTCTCTCAGAACCCTAGGAGAGTCACAGGACATTGAGATTAACATCTAACATTTCTTAAAAGAATTTGTCTTTCAGCTAGCTACCTGCCCTGCCTTCTTATCTAAGTGACTGACCCACCCATCTCCCTGCCATCCACCACCATGATGTCAGCCCCTGTAAATGCCTACCCCACCGACCTCCCCAAAAATTTTAAAAAGGATCCTAGTCTCAGGCTCTGGGGGCCATGATTTTTTACTCTCTGTCCCCCCCACGCCCCACCCATCTTGGAGGAGTGGATTCACCCTCTCTCTCTCTAATCTACTTTCTAAATAAACTATTTTTCCTAATCTAATTTCTGTGTAATTCTTTGCATCTTACTGGTAGCAACTGGCCCACTGACCTAACATTTTATTTATGCAATAAAGAACTTTTTAAATAGCTTAAATAGATATGCAACAAAACCATGCTATATTTCATTTCTATAATTTTTAATTAGTGAGGATTTTTATTGAGTCTGTATTTACATTTATTTTTTGTAATCTATGAAAAATGTTTTCTACAATATAACATTATATACTTCATGTGTTAAATAGACGCTATTACAATCAATTCATTCAGTTCACTGAATAATTATAATTATAGCTCTTTTACCCTAATAAGAATTATATGCAATTAGTATTGATGCATAAGATTTATATAAAGATCAGGAGTGATGCCTCATACCTGTAATCCCAGCACTTTGGGAGGCCAAGATGAGAGATTTGCTTGTGCACAGAATTTTGAGACCGGCTTAGGCAAAATAGCAGCACCTCATCTCTACAAAAATCAAAAAATTAGCTGGATATGGTGGCACATGCCTGTAATCCCAGCCCCTCAGGTGCCTTAACCCAGAAATTTGAGGCTGCAGTGAGCCATGATCATGCCACTACCCTCAAAAAAATTAAAAAAAGGATTAACATATAAGAAAACTTACATTTTCTCTCATGTTAATTGTATTGAAATTTGTGAAGATCACAACACTGTCTAAATATAAAAGAACTACAAGGACATCATTTTACCACATATGTTAAGACCAGCTTGAGCAAAAGTATGTTTATCACAACATCTGGTTTCTTTTCCTCTTACTATTCATTTACCTGTTAATCTATTTTCTGATCTTCTCCCCAAAGAGAATGTAATCTCCTTGAGGCCCGTGTAGATACGCTTGTTCTCCATTTAAAGCTCATCACCTACAACAGTGCCTGGAATTTACAAAAATCTTAATTACTATCTATGGGAAGATTATATGAATGGATGCATGACTACATGGAGGAACTAGTAATTCTGAAATTCAGAGGAAGCAGTAGGAAAGAGATCGAGGGCCTTGGTAGCAGTGAACATAATACAGCCCATCCAAGGGAATTGGCTCAATGATTCTAAGGCTCATACTAATGTAAAGTCAGCACTCCTTTTTTCCCAGGATGTGGAACTCATCCAGATTCATTTCCCATCTGAGTCATGCATCATGGGTTAAGGAAGTATTTGTCAGTGTGGTATCTGTCCTTTCCAAAGACATTATGCTTCTAAAACTGTCTTTCCATTTGTGTCTAGGGCAGCATTATTTCCACAAAATAATAAATCACAGGACAAGTAACATTTTTAGAAGACTATTTCACATATCACATTTTATAATAACTGATGTTACAACTTTTCTTAATCTAGGTGTAGCATTTCTGAAAATTATGAATAATGTTTTCAGAAGTTTGGTCTTTTTTGGAAACAAGTCTTGGTATTCAGTTCTTTTACTCAGGGTTGCCTTTCAAATATACAAATACACATATATAACTCTAGACAAGGGTACCAAAAAGGTTTGCTTGTAGATGAGCTTATATATCAACATAAACTGAACAATTTTTAAATTGTTTCTTTGTGATTGAGTACATGGTTGAAACTACAATGAGAAAATGGTTAATAAAATAAGAATTAAAAAAAAAAGGCAAACACTCCAGATACTAGAATATATTAAAGAAGTTATTGAAAAGAGTGAGTCCTAAAAAAGAAGTGATATTGACTATAGGGGGTGTTTTGGAAGAGATATTTCACTCTATGCAGAAAGAGGATTGTCTACAGTATATATCAGAATAATTATGCTATTGAATGCTATTACCATTTTCTCCAATATTGACCCACTTATCTCTGCCATACATTTATTTCTATTTTTAGCATTGGCGAAAAGTTTTAATAAGAGGAAAATTTAATGTACATCTGCTTTCAATGAAAAGGGTCAGACAAATAGGAAACAAAGTGTGAAACAATAAACATTAATTTACAAAGGCCTTTAATGGACTTAATTCATCAAGCGATAACAAGTAGATATTTTTCCTTTTCAAAATTTAATTGGTATATTTTTTTAATGAGTATATTATTTTCCTACTTGTTATTATATATAAATAATGAATGCTTCTAGTAATAACTATCAAAATACTATATTTAAATGCTTAGATCTTTATGAATATTGAATATCTTGATATATATCATTGTTATTCCTTACTGATTAAAATTCCATAAATTTACGTACATTGTCTTTTTACCTTACATAATTAAATAGAGAACCAGAAAACTAAAATCCACTCCACAGTTAACTAACTCTTCATCTTATCTCTTAATATACTTGAAGAAACCAGCCCAGAAAGTTGAAGAAAAACACGTGGCTAACTCATCTTTGTTTAATAAGTTAAAAATACAGCAAAAAAATGAATTAACTTTTTATTCTTCCAGCAAATTAAAAAGATTTTTAGTTAATCAATTGACAATGACTCCACATAGATATGGAGAGACCTAAATTTTAGAGAGTAATAGAAAATTCAAAGTACTATAGATTAAAGTAAACTTTTTTAAATGGAGGATGCCAAGTACTAGAAAATGTGGATAATGCACTAAGAAAAACCCAGAGATTATATATTTCTTTGATATGCTATTGTTACTAACAAGAGTGGGCTGAAAATGGAGTATCTTGATACAGAAAAAAGAAAAAGTAATTACAAATGACTAGAATATGTATTTTAAAGGAGCTAACAAATGAAAACCTAGCACTGTACAATTACCAGCCAGATTCAAGTTTATGATAAGTCAGTAATGATTAATATTCAGGGGAAGTTACTTTTTTCATACAAATATTTAATCTCTAATATGTAGGGCTCTGAAAACACTTTGCTAGTTCTTCAAAAATATTAAACATACCTACCATGTGATTCAACAATTACACACCTAAGTATATGCTGAAGAAAATTCAAAACATATATTCACATGGAAACTTGCATAAAAATGTCCATAGTCCCATTACTTATAATAGCCCCCAAATGGAAATGACCCAAATGCCCATCAACGAATGAATGGATAAATGTAATGTGATATATCCATACAGTAGAATATCATTCCACAATAAAAATTGAGTGAAATACAGATACATACTACAACATGGATCAACCTTGAAAACATCTTCTAAGTGCAATTATCTTTGGCCAGGTACATTGACTCACATTCATTATCCCAGTACATGGGAAGCCGAGGTGGGAGGATTGCTTGAGCCCAGGACTTCAAGACTAGCCTGGGCAATATTGCGAGACTTTGTCTCTACAAAACATAAAATAAAAAAATTAGCTAGGCATTGTGATGCATGCTTGTAGTCCCAGCTACTTGAGAGGCTGAGGCAGGAGGATTGCTTGAAGTCGAGGTTACAGTGAGCCATGATGGCACCACGGCACTCCAGCCGGGGTGACAGAGCAAGTCCTTACTAAAAGAAGAAAAAAAAGGAGAAGGAGGAGCAGCAGCAGCCAATCACAAATAACTGCATTCTCTATGATTCAGTTACATGACATGTTCAAAATAGGTAAATACTTAGAAACAGAAAGTAGACTGCCTAGGACTGAGGGAATAGGGACCTTGGGGGTAATTGCTGATAGGTACATGGTGTCTTTTGGGGGTTATGAAAATGTTCTGAAATTAAATTGTAGCAATGGCTGAACAATTCCACAGAATATACTAGAAAGCATTGACTTGTATTCTTTAAAAGGATGAATTTTATGGTATGTAAAATCATCTCAATAAAGCTATTATTAAAAAATTAACGACTTACCACTAACAAATAGTATTCACATGCCAGAAATGTTGAAGAACACTTATAAGTTATAATGAATGTTTCTGCATTTAAAAAGAATAGATGTTGAGAAGTGATTCAGTCCTTTTCTGACACATCAACAAGTCTTGGATGTACGGAGAGGAAATTCTAAACAATCAGTCCAAGTCGTACTGTAAAAGACATACATTCGGAGGCCTAAGGAAATATATTAACTCTGCTCCCCTCTGCAAACTCCTGTCACTTGGATTTTACAAGCATCATTGGGAGACCAACAGGATGAATTCCTGCAAAATACAGCCACAACCAAAAATAGTGCCAGGCAGTAGCAAGGTACCTCCTGTTGTTTTGGTGATACCACATAAAGAAAGAAAAGGAGGGTATGTGTATTCTACTGCAATATGCCAATGTCTGATTATTTCACAATATCATAGAATGTCCCTGAGGCTATACCCTAAGTGAATTACGGAATTTCTCTTGCCTTCTTCCTGCATAGCATAGTGAACACTAAATATTCTAGCGTCCCTCATTTATAGCTAATGATCTTATTCATGAATTTTGTCTTTCTCCCTAACCCCTTCAATTAACAATCACTTTAAACAATATTTCCATTTTTAGATTTAATTTATTCTATTTTGGGGGGGTCAGGGTCTCACTCTGTCACCCAGACTGGAGTTCAGTGACACCGTCACTGCTCACCGCAGCTTTGACCTACTGGGCACAGGCAATCCTTCCACCTCAGCCTCCTGAGTAGCTTGGACTACAGGCATATACCACTACATCCAGCTAATTTTTAAAAAATTTTTAATGTAGAAACAAGGTCTCACTCTGCTCCCCAAGCTGGTCTCGAACTCCTGGACTCAAACAATCCTTCCATCTTGGCCTTTCAAAGTGCTGGGATTACAGGCATTAGCCACAATGCCTGGCATAAATTTTATTTATTACTGAATTGCAGATGAAGTCATCCAGATGACCAGTGGTTCTACTTTACAAGCAATGGCTCAATTCTATGTCAGCTCCTCTGCCCAAGGCTACCACTTATTTAAGACAAAAATCTTATGTTACTCTTTTGCTCAAAATTCTCAAAAGTTTTCCCAATGTACTAAGAATGAACTCCAAGCTCTTATCATGGCATATCAAACATGATAAGTATCTTGCCTAAGATACTTATATTTTACGTCATCCTCCCATCAGTACAATAAACTCCAGTCATACTATCCTTAATTTTGTCTCTAGAGCATATAAAACTCATCCACACCACAAACAGTTAGCATGGAAAAGTTTTCCTTGAGCTCTGTACAGGGATGACTCATCAATATCTTTCAAGATGCCAGCTTATATGTCTATACCTCAGAGTTATGTTTCCTGAATTTTCTATCTAAATCTTCCCAGACACTTAAACATACACACATAACATGCACATACTGCCCAAGCCACTCTATCCTATCACAATGTTTTATTTTCCTCATAGCATTTATCATTATCTGAAATTGCTATTTATCTGCTTACTTAATTACTGTCTGCCTCACTATACCACACTGAAAGATATTTAAAATCAGGACATTTCTCTATTTTGTTCACTGATATATTCTGGCAATTAAAAAATATGTCTAAAACTTAAGTTCAGAAAAAAAATGTGCTGAATGAATAAATCATAATTCTCTATAAATTCTCAAACTAAAAGACAGTGGATCAATATATAAAGAACTCCAAAGACAAATACATTCTAAGTATCATGGTTCATGTGAGAAGGAAGACCTCAAAAATATCGAATGCAATATCTTTTTAAATAGACCATGTAACAACCAGTCATAAAACTCTGAAAAATGAAGCAAAACTACCCAACAATAGCAAAATTACGTTCCTTGGATGCACATATAGAATAGTCTCCAGGAGAGACCACATGTTAGGCCACAAAACAATCAACTTAAAGAAAGACTGAAATTGTATAAAGTATCTTCTCTGACCATAATGGAATGAAACTAGAAATCAATACAGAAGAAAAAGTAAAAAATCCATAAGGATATGGAATTAAAACAGCATGCTCTTTTTATTTATTTACTTTTTATTCAAGGGGTACACATGCAGGTTTGTTCATAGGTATATTGCACGATGGTGAGGTTTGGGCTTTGAATGAGCCCATCACCTAGGTGGTGGACATGGTACACAGAGGGTAGTTTTTCAAGCCTTACCCCCTCTCTCCCTACCCTATTTAGGAGTGCCCCAGTGTCCGTTGTTCTCATCCTCGTGCCCATATGTATTCAGTTAAACAATGCACTCTTAAATAATTAGTGTGTCAAAGCAGAAATCACAAGAGAAATTAAAAAGTACTTAGAGATAAATACAGAAACACAGCATACAAATACCTATAGAATTCAGTGAAGGCAGTGCTCAAAGAAAATTTTGTAGCTACAAAATGCCTACTTTAAAAAAGTAGAAAGACATCAAATCAATAAACTAATTTTACATCTTGAAGAACCAGTAAAAAATAATAATAAAAAGAACAAAGTAAACCCAAGGTCAACAGAAGGAAGAAATAATAAAGATTAGGTTGGAGATCAATAAAATAAGGAATAGAAAAAAACAGCAGAAAAGATCAACAAAATTGAGAAAACTTTAGCTAGACTAGCAAAGAAAAAAAAAGAGAAAGAATAGAAATAACTAAAATCAGAAATGAAAGCAGGGGGCTTTATAAACAACCTTACAGAAACAAAAAGGATTATAAGAGAACACTATGAACACTTGTACACCCGAAAAAGGGTAGCCTGGATAAAATGGGCAAATTCCTAGAAACATACAGATTATGTAAACTGATTCAAGAAGAAACAGAAAATCCCAAAAGACCTATAACAAGATTGAATCAGGCTGGGGTGAGTGGATTGCCTGAGCCCGCGGGTTCGAGACCCACCTGGGCAGTGAGACCGCATCTTTACAATAAATCAAAAAATCAGCCAGGCATGGTAGGGCATGCCTGTAATTCTGGCTACTTGGAAGGCTGAGGCGGAAGGATCGCCGGAGCCCTGCAGGTTGAGGCTGCGGTGGCCGGGAGCGGTTGCTGCACTCCAGTCTGGGCGACAGAGTGAGACTCCAACTCAAAAAAAAAAAAAAAAAAAAGATTGAATCAGTACTACAAAACCTCACAACA